>JAQBSW010002225.1:0-107748 GCA_029291075.1 Eudiplozoon nipponicum
CAAACTTGATTTAAAGAAAAAAACAACTGTAGTTGAACGAAGTTGGGCGCCGAGATACATTTTACATCGTGCACTTGCTTTTGGCGGACGCTTTACTTTGAAGATTGTGATGAAAAACATTGCCTTAAGCTGAGTTCAAATTAGCGCTACGGCCACCTTTAACCATTATATTACCTTGTCTCTTTTTTATGTGTAACAACATTTTGCTTTAGAAGTTCGCTTAGTCGTCAGATGACCAACTTATTTGCGAACACCGTGAAATGGCGAACATCCGTTTTAAGTCAATCAGAATTTATTACGCAATAAAGCAGTTGCTTTGGATTGCCTGATCTGCGTTTTGACTAACGCAGCTTTCAGTGTTCCAGTAGTTTTCTTTTTGCAAAATATTTCGGCCTAGCTTACCGTAGGCTTTCATCAGTTGCATTTTGTTTCACAAGTTTAACAAACGAAACAAATGAAGCAAACAACAACTCGAAGTTGCTTTGGATGTCGGTGAAATAACAGGCAAAGGTAAGACTTTAACATTCTGTACTTCTGCCAGTGCAAAAATATTCCACGCTCTGGTCTCAATGTTAAGTTATTATCCTCTGTTCATGATGTCGTTATAGACCGTAGTATGAGGTTATTATCAAAATTTCCGACTGGTTGTTTATTTATAATACGACTCCTGATTTACCATTTTCCTAGGTATGATTATAATTAGGTAGCTCTTCTTCCAGTTCTGCGCCTAAATAATTAATATTTTAACCAAGTGCATACAGGAACTTCAATTAGGGCGAAATGAGACTCTGCAGAGTTCGCTAGATAAAGTACGAGTCAAGACAAAAACATGCACATTAACGTTGTAGAAACCGGCATTAAGACTAACTTTTCTTCGTTTCTTTGTTTAAATCAAGTTTGCGAGCTTGAAGTAAACACCAATCCCATTGTACTTAACCAGTCGTAGAACAACATAACAAAACTACCGCCAACCGCAACGCACTGACGCGTTTCGACCTTCCATGATCATCATCAGAGTACGAAGGCAAACTGACTATCGAGGATCAAACCGCATTGAATATATACAGAAATCAAATTTAGATATGTGGCTCTCACCTCTAGCAGTCTCGCATATATTGAACTTGATTGGAAATGTCGGCTGCTCAATTTATATGCAGTCACGAACATTAACTGTTTGCTTATTTATTTAATATTCAAATAAAATTTGTAATAATAATAAATTTATTCTTCAACGAAGTCATGATTGTACGTATTTTAATGTATTGAATTATGCATACAAAGAAAGTTTAATTTTAGTTTATGTGCTTTTATGGCGTTCAACCAAAACCAATTGGTATAATAGCGTTTTTAAATGTGTATAAAATGATTTTATTTTATTAGGTGAAGGCATGGCAGGTGAAGTATTAATTTGAATGGCCTTTCCTTGATAATTGTAAAGTTTTAATGAGAAGTTGTACATTCTGTGTGGCGCGAAAATATCAAGTAATAATTTATGTAAAATATGTGGCGTACCTAATAAGAAGTGAGCTCGAATTGGATTAGAAGGATATGCCAAAGTCGGAAGAAACTAAAGGTATAACCTCACGTGAGCATACGCTCCGGACTTGCTAGTGACTCATCAATGTGTTTCAGCACTACGATCTGAACCCATTATGTTTTAAATCAGGCAGTTGGACTGTGGAATAGTAGAGGCAACATAATATTTAACATTTAATGCATGGTAATTTTAAACTCAAACTACAAAATATTGCGCAAAGAACAAACCACTAAATTTCACCAATCATGTTATTCTATAGATAGGCAAAGTTGTACATAAATTAAGAATAACAGCGTATTTTAACACTTGCTACTCCAACAGCAACACTTCTGTGAATTAAATTTTCGAAAATGAAATAAACACCAATCTCATTCGATTTAACCATTCGCAAAATATAGCAAAACGATGTTTTCCACTGATGCGAGATTCCACAATAAATGGGCGACCTTGTGGTCTTTTGCAGCCCACATATTATTATTATATTATTATATGTATATTATATTATATTATATTATAGCATATGACATGTGAAGCATCAATTTCTAACAACATTCGTGTTGCAATCCATAATAATGATGATAATCAATGGCGTTTAATTAACAACAAGCAACATGAAGCGAAATTCTCCAAATAAGCTATTTTCGTGACTACAAACATATTGTGCAGATGCAATTTCTAATCATTTAAAAGATTAGAGATACTACTAGGGTTGGAAGTCACATCTCAGATTTTGAATACCCAACATGTGCATAGGATCCACCATATATGGTCTAAGAAAATGCTGGTTTTCAACATATCTCTTATTAAGTGTGCATTTTCCGAAAATTACTTTGAAACATAGAATTTCCAGACAATAGCCAGGAATATCAGATATAAGTTGTTATATACATTATTCCGTAGCAATTTTGTTGCATTGGCGATTATAATCACCGTCGTAAATTATAAAATGTGATCTTTATAATATTATTTTTAAATATTAGACTTTTGCTATGTGATATTAAATGAAGCCATAGAAATCTATACGAATCTACGTTTTATTTCTTAATATACTTCAATGAATCTTGGCTGTGTGTACACAAATGAACATTCGCCTGTGTTCGTTCAGCCTACCTAACAAATTTACTAATAAATTTAGGGTGGCAATAACAACCGACTTTTTAGTAAAAAAGGGAAGGATATAAGTTTCCGGTGTAGACTTTTGAATTCTTGTTTTCCAACATGTCTAAATGAAATATGTCCGATTGATGCTACCTTTCCCTTATTTTCAATGTCTTGGGCTTCAATTAACTTTTTAAAACATTTATGTCTGAACATTTCTCTGCATTCTCTTAGGAACAACTTTCATATTCATTCCAACAAAAGGGAATACATTTTCTGTCAACTGTGCATTTTGATTTGGTTTAGCCGCTAATTATCTATTTTGTGAGATCCTTGCTCTCGACAGACGCCTGAATATTAATATCTCCATTATTAGGAAACTAATCTTAGTTATGACAGGTCTTCTCGAAATGGTGCCACTTTTAACGGCTTATCCAGATCTCTAGTTTCAATCTTACTTTCTGCAATTTGTTCAAATTTTAACTTATGGTGTCATTTTTAAGCCTCTTTATCCTGTGATGTCGAGCTGTTACAAATAGTGTCTCATTAGAGGTGATTTATAATCGTTAGCGTCGAACAGAAACCATAAAATACTAATGGAGACACTTACACCATACAAGTTGAGACATCAACCAGCACACTGCCGAGAAGCGAATTATAAGTGAATTATGGTGAATGTAATGATGTCACTTGACGTCATATCACTCTTCGCTAATAAAAATTTGAAGCAAGATCCATTTGTTCCATGCTATGTGGAACAACCGAATACGAGATTGTCATAATTAATTATAATAATGTAAACGATTATAATCAACTATGCATAGCATACTCAAATTTCCTTGTAATTAAATAGGTTCTGCAATAAATACATTTTTTTTAAATAAGATTGAAAATGCCCTCGCATTATCTAAATCTTCGGTGTAGTATTTGGTTATGACGAATTTAAAAATACTTTCGAAATTACCATGTATGAGAACTGAAAAACTGACTTCGTGCCACCATTCAGCACGAAAACACCTGATCAGCTCAGTTTTTGAAACAGACCGGCAAACTTGATAAGGCGAAGCGCGATCCCCCAAGTGAGACTAATAATTATCGAAAAACATAGCTATTTTGTACGACGACATGTTGAATACAATGGGATTGGTGTTTACTTCAATCTCGCAAACTTGATTTTAAATAAACGTTACCACCTCCCGCGCAACCAATGATTGTTTATTTGCATTATATATATATATATATATATATATATATATATATATATATATATATGGCAAAATCTGCACCGTCAGTATGCTGTTCGTGACTGCATCGAAATTGTGCAGCCGACATTTCCAGCCAAGTACAATGTATGCGAGACTGCTAGAGGTGAGAGCCGCATATCTAAATTTGATTTCCATATATATTCAATGCGGTTTGATCCTTGCTAGTCAGTACGTGTGACTGACGGTAGTTTTGCTATGCTGTTCGACGGTTGGTTAAATTCTAGGGGATTGGTTTATAATTCAAGCTCGCAAACTTGATTAAATAAAGGTTACAAGCACCCGCGCATTCAATGATTGTTTTATTGAATACCAGCTATTTTTTAGTACGTAGCAAATATCAAAACTGTGGCACCTGGCATACACTTTAGTCGATCCAATCAGACTGAAGTTGTGGGCGAACGACAGTTACTGAAGTGGATCCAAAAATTGTCCTTAGGTTTTACATAAGTTATCATGATACCTCGACAAAGACGCGTAACAGGCGCCATGAAAAATTCATCTATTAAAATCTGTCAGTCAAAAGAAACATAAAAACCAAAATAATAATAATAACAATGATTTGTAATTTATGAAAAAGTGTCTAAATTGACTCGCCAGCTCCTTTTCCAACATCTCAGAGGCATTTCTGTTGCCTTGCCTGTTAAAACAGCCAGTCAACTCGGTATCTCGGGGAAAGAAATAATCGACGTTTGTATTATATATATATATATATATATATATATATATATATATATATATATATATATATATATATATATCGTTACAAGTTTCAACAGTTTTTTAAATATGAGAAACAACACTTATTCAAAGGAATAAAATTTATTAATAAATCTTATTTCTACCAATATCAACAGCCATTATTCTGGATTCGTTAGTATATTCGTTCATCCAATCCCAAATGTACATTTGTCGTAACCAATCCCCTCTTCGCTAAGTCAGTCTTTGTTTTGCGCAATTTAGACCACTCCTTTTGCTTAACGTCATTTGGTGTTTCATCGATTTCATTGTTAGTGCGTCCGTAATTGATGGATGTGTCGTATTCTGCATAATATAGGCTAGTTTTGAAGGCCTGTCAGTTATGTCTTTGTTCCAGTCCAATTTAATTTCCTTGCGAATTACTTTCTGCACGTTTGAGCAGGCGTTCAGCTTATCAATTGCAATATCTTCAATATCCAGAAGCATTTTTTCCGTTTTTGCCTTGTACAGAACTGAAAAATTTTTATTACTAACAGCATGATCTGTTCGCAACCGATATTATATGAGTTGCCCAAGGTTCACAAAATGGCCAAAAATGAGAGACTTCCGTCTTTCAGACCCATTTTATCTATGATTAATTATCCGCAGCATGGGCAGCCAGATTATTATGTCGGATTATAAAATCTATCATGAAAGGAAGAATGGAGCACTTTGGACAGGATAGCTTACAATTTGTGGGAAAAATGGTGGCTGCATAGTTTCTATGCAGTCACGAACATTAACTAATTGCAGGTTTTGTGACTGCATAGAAACTATGCAGCCGACATTTACAGTCAAGTACACTGTATGCGAGACTACAAGAGGTGCGATCCGCTTATCTAATTTTGCTTTCCATATATATACAATGCGGTTTGATTCTTGTTACGTGGTTTGCCGTCGTACTCTGATGACTAACTTGGAAGGTCGAAACGCGTCACTGCGTTGTTATGTTGTTCGACGACTGGTTAAATACAAGGATATTGGTGTTTACTTCAAGCTCGCAAACTTGATTTAAAGAATTGTTACCACCACCCGCGCAATCAATTATTGTTTAATTGCTCGTTTATGACATAATGTGTAGCATTGGAGGAGTTACTGAGACTTTGAAAATTTTATGAGTTCTGGTTTGTTTTACAGTTGTGTGTATTCTTTCATGAGTTCTTGTCCGTTTTCGGAATCATTCATTGAGGACAAAATGTGCTTCTCTATCATTTTTTCTGAATAGCGTTTATATTTAATTCAGTATTTATTGAATAACCTTTTTGTGTGCTCCCTGATATGAAATTAGGTAAAGAAATTATGATCTCGTACATATACGCATCGGATTAAAGTATAAAAACTCCTCATTCTTTTTCAGCTTTGGAAAGTGGCTCATTATATCAAAGATCAACGCATCGCAACTTACACCAGCTTAGTTGATCTGAAAACTATTTCAACTCCAACAAAATTCTATAAACTCGAACACAATCCAGGACTTCATCGAATTAGCAGTTGAACCGAAGTGAAAACCATCTTAAAAACAAAATAATTTCGCTTGACGTCTCATTTCTATTTACGAACATTACACTTGTACAAATCAACGAAAAAATTGTGTTATCTTATTAAGAATGAGATTCAAGCTTTTCCTACATACACCAGTTTCCATAAATTAGCATGTACAAAAAACGCGCAATTTAAATTTAAAGTTTAGTATTACCGGCAATTCTCTGATCTAGCTTTTGGAAGCAGCAAAGTACCTCTCCTGACAGATTTATTCATGCACCATCCTGAATAAACGAGCCTGAAAAATATTATAAACAAGTAGTCTACAAAGGTGATGGTCATGACGTATTATTGGTTATCCTAGACGCAGCGGACCTAACCGAAATCCTCAAGAAAGCTATTAAAGCTGGTCCAGACATCAAATCAACATTCGAGGTGGTGAAGTTCAACAATTCTCCATCCTCGGACATTAAAATCACTCGAGAAAAAATGGTGATTAAACGTGAAAAAATTAATCCAGAAAGAAGTCAAATAAGACTGGAACAGAAACACCAAACCCTTTTTCAAAATTAACAGATATCATGCGAAATACGGCACACCTATTAATTGCGAGCACATTCAAAATGAAAGCGATGACACATAACATGGGTTTTCGAAAAAGAAACAGTCTAAATTGCGAAAAACAAGGACAGAAATATCTAAGAGGGGATTGGTTAAGACAAATGAACAGTTATGATTGGATGAGCGAAAATATTAAAGAATCCAGAATAATCACTGTAGATAATTTTAGAAATAAGATTTATTTTATATATATATATATATATATATATATATACGCCTGAGTGTGCACTCGTATTTATGAGAAAGTACAATCGAATGAGTGTTTATAATTGTGCTTGATTTTATTTATTAGGTGGATCTTGTGTAAACATTAAATATGAAGTCCTTGAGTATTAAATTCGGGAGTGGTCTAAACAACAATTTCAAATAAACACCAATCCCATTTTATATACATTTGTCAGAATAAATAAAAGGTCTTCATTATTGCTAAAGTCGCAACAATTCGCGATGAGTTCTCGATAATTACTTAACCGTTATACTAGATGAATTGTCTTTTCTGAATTACGCAATGCTCAGTTTACACTGCAAAATATATCTATATAACTGGACTGGTGTTTGTATCAAGTATAAATTGGTTTTATTTCATTTTGTTTTACTCCTTTCCTAACCTGCAAGTAGGTTAGCCAGGAATTTGGATAAATCAGAGCTAACTCTTCTTATTAATAAATACTCCGTTTTGCTCAGCTTCTGGAAGTTTCTTAATTTTCAATTTTTCTTTATTCTAATTGTGCATTATGTGTTGCATACCTTTTGTAATATATCAGTTCAATTAGCTTAATGCAAATTTATTTACTGATTTTCCATTTTATTTTGGAGACCGTTGCGGTATATTGATTTTAAAATTTCACATACTCTATTAATTTTGCCCAAGTTTAATTTTCACTTGCATTTCTCTATGTTGTAACTTTGCCTTGCCTATAACCAGGCTTGCAGACTAAAAACACGTTGGAATCTACTCGTCTACTTGAATTCGTCTTTCTTGACAAATTCGATTTGTTTTTAAATGAAAATTTATGAATTCGCCTGAACTATAAAAGTATTTTCTCAGTGTTTAACTCGCCGTCAATTAGATTTTCGTCCGCCTGTCAAAATCTTGTAATAGCTTTGTACTAAATATGTCCATTTCCATTGCGTAGTTATAATTTTATTAGAAATTCAGGATAATTTCTGAGAAAATGAGCTGCCTGTATACAAGCAGTATGGATATATGTTTGTTTCAGTTTCATAAAATCATCTAAAATGCTCCTTATATATTTTAGGTTGCCAAAATCAATCATAACCTCCTATGTATACCTAAACGTACATTGGTTGCGCGGGTGGTGGGTAACGATTACTTTAATCAAGGTTGCGATCGTGATATAAACACCTGACCTATTATGTACATACATTTTGTCAGTATAAACTAAGAATTGTGTAGTGTAGAAAAGGCAATTCATCCAGTAGACCGGTTTCGTCCTTATTGGGAACTCATCGCGTACTGGCCAGAATTTGCCGCGGAAATGGCTCGAACCTGGGCACGTCTGCTTTGGAATCTGGTGCTCCAACCATTGAGCCAACCTGCCGCACCACATACCATATACTGGCAAATGTATTTACATAATGGTTCAAGTGTTTATGCCAAGTTCGCAACCTTGATTATACAAATTGTTATTAACGCCCTCGCATCCAATGCACTTTTAAGTCTGAGTCAATCCTGGTCTACTCTAGGGGTTTTTACTCGTTTTCTAAACGTTTCCTGAATTCAAAACAAGTCCACACTCCATCCTACTCGTTATATCTACTTTCATTATAATTGAGGCGTTTAAATTCTCCTCGAAAATATTTATTGTGTTGACAGACTTTATAACTTTTCTATTTCCTCAGTTCATAAAAACGCTTCAAAGTAAAAACTGGACTAATCTCAGTCTTCGCCTAGAATTCTTATGCATTATCAAACTGTGTTAATTTATTTCCTAAAGAAAGTTACGTCAAAGTTACATTTTTTGTTAAATTCGCAAAGAATGGATGAAAATTCATTAATTATTCGTAATGAAAAAGAGGTAATCAATCCATTTAACCTTAAAACGCGAAATTTGTCGATGTATGAAATAATTCGCATTTGATTATTTAGCTTATATTTTGCATGTTCCATGTTCGTGAAAGGCAATTATATAATAATCAATATAATTACTCCTCTGTGTTTTAAGCATTTAATAAATTTGCAAGTATGTATTAGGTGTTGCGAACCTAGTAACAAATTAGTTCAGTTGTGACCCGAAGGATACACCAAAGACAGCATGAACGGAAAGTATAATCTCATGCACATTCGTTTCGTGCTTACTGGCGACTCATTAGTAGGAGCCGGTATTACGCCCTTTAACGACTATATATTTGAGCGAGGAATTTGGGATAATAGGACGTTACTATCTCCTAGATGAATGTGTAAACCTGCAGTATTTATCGCTTATGATGCATTTATTAACATTTAACGCAACAAGTTTACTATTAGGTGGAATTTAATTGATTATTTATGCTTATCGCTTATAACTTTCTTAGGAATAAAAATTTTTGTACGAGTGATGATTGAAAGCCACGCAGTTTTTCACATCAACTCACGATGCCATCTAGTAAACGAACATTTGTATAGTGTACAAAAGGAAATTCATCCAGTAGAACGGTTTCGTCATTATTGGGAACTAGTTCGTCTACTGGATGAATTTCCTTCTCTAAACTATAAAAATCTTGGTTTATACTGACAAATGTATGCATTTAATGGGTCAGGTGTTTATAACAAGATTATAGTAATTTTTATCTCCGCCCGCGTAACCAATTTTCGTTCAATTATATAGCTGATCTTGGAAGTTTGAGACGCTTTACTTCGTGTAATTAGCGATAGATTTTATTCTTTTTACGTCTGGATTGATGCTTGTATCTAGTTCGCAAATTCATTTTTTGAAAACAGGTCACCCTTTAATACTATTTATTAATATAGTGCTTATTATGATAAAGGAAGCTTGCATTTATATTGACGATTTTAAGCAATTTTAATTTTTTAATTCAAATAGGGAATTTTTGTGCTATAAAAGAAAAGCCTATGGTGATGATTATAATAATTTTAATGAAACAAATTTAATAATACTACATGATAACAATACTAAATAGGTAATGATTATTTTTAAATGACAAACAATTGAAAATTATTTCTTACAGATATCATTAAATTGATACACATGAGCTGGCTGTTTGATTTTGTGACAATATCTGCGAGATAAAACATACCCATTTTTTTTTAAATTTTATATTTTTTCTTCAAAAACAAACTTATAACAAAATATTGTAAGAATTTATGCTTCTCAAACTGTGTTTAGCTTAGATCACACTACAACGTATAACTTTACCCTAAATTGGATTTTAATTGCAATTGTGACAGAATGTGCAACCCACGACCAAAAACTGCTTAAAGTCAGTCCAACTCGAATAATTTGTACGAAAAACCGCAGCTTGGCGTGTGAAACAGGCCGTTTGCATAATCGTAACTGACGTGCAACAGATAGTAGCAATTTCTAATATGTCTATGTACACTGTGTATCAATTATTCAAAAGAAACACGGTATTTTCACGAGAATAGAAGAAATACAAGCGGTATGTCGGCAATGGTTCATTGAAATAACACAATTTTTCACTGTGTCTGCATTTAATGCCAGGTTTCACACCGAAATAACAACCATGAATCCTGGTGACAAGTTATCTGAGTAATTGTAAAAATAATCAATTCAAAATGAAAACCAAATTGGCCAATAATACAGAGAAGTCGGCTAAACAGCCGGTCATGAAAATTGCGCCAACCTCCAATGAAAATCTATTCAAGAATAGACGGTTTTGTTATCAAATCTTTTTTTAATAAAAGGAAGCCTTTTAAACTAGCACAATCAAAATGGTTTCATAAACATCGGTTCCTTGTGGCGTGTAAAAGTCAGCATTAATAAATAATGACGTCAGTATTTTGAATGCTTTGGAATATAAAATATTTTCGAATATTTCTGTGCTGTTAAATACAATTTCAAAGTTTTTTTCGACGAGAACGTTTCGGTACAGGCATGTCACAAGCCAATATTGACTGTGGTCTTTCTTAAATGCTCAAAGCATACATTAAAAATTTAAAAAAGTGCAATATTCAAACAAATCCAAACATAATTTTTATTTTTCTAAACCAAAATCAATTTCTGCTTCCTTAGATTCTCACATGGTGAGGATATTAAGCAAAGCCTGTGTTTGCTTTTTTTAGAATTAATAAGAATGTTGTTAAATGTTTGGAAATTACCTCACTAGAATGACGTTCAACAACTTTCTTTTAAACAATTTCGATACCCATTCTCAATTGAATTTAAATTGTTTCGGATAAAACGGCGATCAAAACTCGTAATTTAATGCGAATTATCTTGATCAAATTTGCATGCATCATAGTTTGACCATTTCAATTTGTTTTAAATAGTGCTCTTCTGCAATTTTTTTCTAAGTAAAGCATTGCAAAACACCTTGCTTCCCAATAATTTAAATATGCGATTGCTGCTTTCGTTGTAGCAATTCTCTTATTTCTCATGTCATCTGCGTTATTACTAATCTCATAACAGCGCCGAACATCATCATACAATTTTACTTTTTAACAAACTTGATATCGACAATTATTCAAATCAAGTTTGCGAGCCTCAAGTAAACATAAATCCCGATTTCAAACCGCCAGTTGCTCTGTTGTTTGACGATTGGACAAATACAATGGGATTGGTGCTTACTTCGAGCTGGAAAACTTGATTTAAATAATTGTTATCACCACCCGCGCAATCAATGATTGTTTAAATAGATCGACATGTGCGTAGTAGGTGTTGCGAACCTTATAATAAATTAGTTGAGATATGACCAGAAGGATAAATTAAAGTCAAAGGCCAGATTGTATAGATTTGCTAGAGTACGAAGTGTTCATAAATAGTAGGAATTCTCAATTTTGTTGAACTTTAGTAAACTTTGAAATCCACTGTGTTGGTACCGTGTACCGACTCGGCAACAACAGTATTGGTACCATTTACGGTTTCAGTACCATAATGTAGGTATCGGATACTGACATAATATCTACAGTGTTGGTATCCTTTACTGGCTCTGTATACACATGATATACAGTGAGTTGACTTTGAAGTCGCATTGTCGAAGGCTTTATATGAAATTAGCTCAACTACTGTAGGTTTACGCATTCGTATGGGAGATTTTACTGACCAATTTCCGATATTCCTCGCCCAAGAGCGTTATACCGGCTCCTACAGATGAGTTGCCAGTAAGCACGAAACGCATGTGCACATGAGAATATAAATTCCGTCCATGCCAACTGTGGTTTATCTTTCTGGTAATATTTAAATCAATTTGCTACTAGATGCGCAACACCTAATGCTTTAAAAATTGGGACTTCTCAAATTATGTTACCTTTCCCAATTACGTTCTAATATGATCTGTAAGCCAGTAAGTTAACTTCTACAAAACTTACTGTTATTCTATACTATTCTAATATAATCTATTTAAAATAACAAACGAAGTTTATCTTATTGCAATTCGGTAGAAATCACAAGAAGTATTTAAAAAATTGTGTGTTTGTGAATACGTGCGTGCGTGTTTTCTTGGCCAAATTTTCTATGCATAAAATTATTACGTTATCAAATATTAAAATTTATTTTTTTAAATCAACTGCTCCCAATATCTTGTAAATTATTAGTCTGCAAATTACCTGGGCAAATAAAATTATTTCGCAAACACTTGAAATGGTATTTTATAATTATTTTATTTTAAACTCCAAATATTGTAAATTAGTTAATGAAAATATCACGAACTATAATATATATATTTATTAATAATCATTTTTTTAAATTGTTATCTTTGACCAAAAATTTGTTTTCTCATCAATATCACGAACTGTTACTAAATATTTTTCAATAAATATGTTTTTATTAATATTGTTAACTTTGACTACAAATTTGTTTTCCCATTAATATCAAGAACTATTACTAAATATATATTAATAAACAGATTTTTATTATTACTCTTAACTTTGACCACAAATTTGGTTTATAATCAATATCATGCGCAAGCTATTTGTCAATTATCAATGGCTGATCGAAAAAAAGCGACTTGTAAATTGAGTGAGCGATCATTGAAATTCGAAAGCAACTGCCTAATCAAACGGTCAAAGCATGTTCGTAACTGCACAAGATCTAATTGCAACACGTGTTCATAAGCTACGAATTGCAAGACGATAAATGCAAGAAACGAAATGAGACAGCAAGTTATGATATGCTATGGATGAACAACGAATTACCAGATTTATGTGAGCAAAACGGAAGTGTATAAATATCGGGATTGAACTCTGTACAACGCTTTGATTTCCGCAACTGTTCGCGAATAGTAAAATCAACTTTATATTTTTCAACGTCTGGAAGAAATTTTGATAAGGTTAAACATGCGTACATCTTTTATTTCATTTAAGCTTTGAGTGGTATAGAAAAATATACATCTTAGTTTAAATCACTAATAGCTGAAATGAAATTTATAAAATTCTGAAATATATATTATAAGTGACACAGCTGTCTTTCCAATTTTTTTCAAGAGAATACGTACTACGCGTTTAACAACTAATTACACAGAAAAACGCCACTTTGTAAAGTTAATTGAGAAAAATTAAATTAATCTTAATTAGTAACACGCATTAGCTAAACGACATTCCATTAAAATTAGATGTTTTATGTAAAAGCGGTTGTGTTGGAGAATATACGCCTAACGTAATTTTGTACAATAGCCGATTGCTGGATAAGGCTATATAATTTAAAGTTATAAAAATTTATGCATTATTTACAATTTTTACTTCCATTTTCGACTATTTGATAGTTTGACAACCATAGAGCGGGTTTACACGCACAGATTTGTCGGCGTATTTTGATTGGTCACGCCGGATTTGCTTTTAAATTACCAATAGAATTATGCTCAATGGAGTGCGCAAAATTGTCGTTAAGAAACCTAACTGCATTTATTTCCCGCGATTGCCAAATTTTATGTGATCCTCATCCTATATACTTTAAATGAAATGAAAACGACAATTCTTTGCTAAAGTGTCAAAATTTCCCATTTTGGAACGTCTTTCTTCCAATGTCACCGCTTTCTCTAAGATTGTGATTTCAACGTGAAGCTAAATACGAGTTATGTTGGCTAAAATTTGTCAATGTATAAACATTGACCTTTCATTATGCTGAATAACATTTTCCACAAAAAGAATTCCGTGACGAAATTACTGTGTATAAACATTCATTTTGTGTATAATATGAAATCAACTCAATTTGTCGTCGTGCAATTAATAGCATCAGACGATTTATGTAAGGTTAGAATGCATTTCGATAACTGCTTCGTCTTACAAGGATGGAATAACACCATTTTAAGGAAGAACCAATACCATTTGAACTTATTAACTGTTATTAAGAACAGTTCTTACGGATATTACGCAAAGCTGCATTAATTGTTGAAGCACCTCATGTCAACGCACAGTTTAAATAGAATTTTGTGATAAAACTGCTCTAAAAAATTGATAGTCGGTTAATGTCTTCAGGTTTCAACATTTCCATTTTTCTTTTTTGTGGCAAAAGGGCTTCCACGTTTAGCACCCTTTTATAGGAAATATGCATACAATTTATAACCCATCAGTGGAGCAATCTCGAAAAGGTCAAAGAAAAGGTAAGTCAAAATAAAAAATAAAGTTTATAAAGTCTGTCCCACAATGATCGTGATTTTCATCAAAAAGATTCACGAATTTAAAAAATTCCAAATAGTGTTCCACATATTATTTCGAATTCGGGCAAAACTTAAATCTTTAAAGATCACATAATTAAACAAATGGAAACCGAAGGATTTTTGCCGAAACTATCATTCAAATTAGGATATTTTTAAATAAATTTAAAAAATCTTTTAGGGTATACGGTGACTTTTTTCGTGGGTTGTCAATTTGCACTATCAGTTTCGCAAAGATCCGATTGATTCGCATTTTCAAGTAGGAAACGACTTCGTCTTCATAGTGACTTTGTGTGGATTCGTCTCTTTCCTCCGAAGGCTTCATGATCATTCGTGCTAACCACTAGAGATTAGTTACGATTAGATTAAAATAGGATCGTATCTCATTTCCAGTGGTTAGTACGAATGATTTTGAAGCCTTCAAAGGGGGAAGGGGACAAATCAGTATTCAGCCTTCACGAAGGCGAAAAACGATGCGTACCTGAAAATGCGAATCAATCTGGGTCTCTGCGAAACTGATAGTGCAAAGTAACACTACCCAAGAAAGAAAACCGGGAGTACTCTAAATGTAATGATCGCACTATGTAAGAACAGAGTTCAGAAGATAATCAGATCATTGTATGAAAAGTGGAAAACATGCATCTCCAATCTCGTCTAGGTTTTTTTCGGGCCCAGTACATGTTTGTCTATGAAAACCGAGAATTTCCGGAGAACGTAACTATATATATTCCGGGCGCTTCAATAATAAAACCTGGCTGAAGTGGATTTTTTGCTATTTAAGTCCAGACTCGATACTCGTTTTATCGCCATGACGATTGAGATTAGCACAGGTGTGCGAAGTTAGAAACTATTAAAAGTTCAGATTTCCCATCTTATATTTTGCGAATGTTTCTGTAGTGTCTAAGATAATTTCACACGGGAACGTGGTTTCTTCAAAATTAGACAGCATGCGAAGTTAAAAGTGGAAACACATTAGTTGTTCTAATAACTGTTGCACCACCGGAAGTCAAATCACTGTTTGATATTCTTCAACATTTCGAACATAATTATATGTTTCTTGGATTTCTAAGGACAAGTTTTCCTAGCAAAAATCCAGATTCAAACCAGAAACCAGTCGCGCTGTTGCTCTTTCAACTGTAATGCCTTACATGTTATCGCTAAAAGTGCTATGAATATATTTGTCACATGGAAAAGTTTAGTGTGAATGTCAAGATTGATGTAGAAATTAAAACGCCAATTAGTTATGTGACACCTTCATTAGTGCCTGAATGTTTCACCTGCACGAACGTATGTAAGATTAATAGAAGTGAGAGCAGAATATCCAATTTTGCTTTCCATATATATATATATATATGTATGTATATATATATATATATATATATATATATATATATATATATATAAAGAATTTCTATTACCACCCGAGAAATCGTTGATTGTTAAATTGTATACCTCATATGATTGTCGCGAAACTATGAAGTTAATTTTCGTGACGGCATAGAATTTGTGCAACCGACTTTTCCAGTCAAGTACATTATACGCGAGACTACCAGAAGTGAGAGCCGCATATCTAATGTTGCTTTCCATGTATCTGCTATGCAGTTTGATCCTCACTAGTCAGTTTTCCGTCGTACACTGATGATGATCATGGAAGGTCGAAACGCGTCAGTGTGTTGCGACTGGCGGTAGTTTTGTTATGTTGTTCGAAGACAGATTAAATACAATGAGATTGGTGTTTACTTTAAGCTCGCAAGCTTGATTTAAAGAATTGTTAACACCACCAGCGCAATCAAATATTGCTTAATTGTATTGTCTATATATATGTGTGTGGCGGAAGTTACAAACAGATAACGTTCGTAGCTAATTTTACAATACGATTTTACAGTAAAAACAAAATCGCGATCATGTGTGTACTTTCGTTCAGCTATAAATTTTTCCCAATACCTTGATTTGCACCTGCATTATTTGTACTGACAAATGTATACATAGCGGGATTAGTGTTTACTTCAAACTCGTAACTTTAATTTAAGCAAACGTTTAATTGACGTTTTGTTTAAAAAAGGGTATTTTTATTCGTTAAGTAGACGGAGTGTCACTTTTAAATAGGGAGGTTGCATATATGGCCTCCTTTTGTGTTTACTTTCACTGGTTTCGTTTTTCATTTATTTGTTCAAGACGCTGTTTGCCAATACCGGTAATCCCTCATGGTGAATTTTCCCTGTGTCGAATCTCCTAATTCAGTAATACAATCTTTGTACCGGACTTCAGTTCTATGGAAATGGGATTTCGAATTATAACACGCGTATTTGCTATGGGAATGTTTCCATTTTCCAATTCCATACAATTTAGCCCACAATACAACGTCGATAAAAGTCGCCGTGTCTGGAGATAAACTAAAAAATAACGGTTAGATGCACAAATTACGTAACTGCCAATCATAAAAAGACCGAAGCTCTTTTTGTAAAAAAGTATAGCTCAAATGCATGCCCGTACGTGAAGCTGCCGAGCGAGTAAGCTAATTCATGGAGATAACCACTTGTACCCAACAAATTCAAATTGTTTCCATGATGTAAATATGTCCTTCATTTCTCACATGGTGGCTTTATGAAATACAAGGCCATGAGTTTATAACTGCTACTCTTATCGATCAGCAACATCGGAAACATTTCGCCATTTCTTGCAAGTTGCTTGAAAAGCATATTTTTCACACAAAAAATTTTAAGGGCTTTCTTAAGTAATTTAAAATTTGCACACATACCAATTAATTTCCATTTCACAATAGTTGATTTTACGATTAATATTATTATCACAATAAAATTAATAAATCAAAATGTAACATTGTTAATGCAAAAACAAAAATAAGGTGCTTAGTAATAATAATTTTAAAGATAGTAATAATAAGGGCAGTGAAATTAAAACTAATAATATTTATTATTATATTTAATATAAATATTATAAAAATATTATTTATAACAATAACAAAATACTATAATAACAATAAAATAATAGAATTTAATAAAAAAATGGGCTTAATAAGAATTGTTTTTTTAAATAATATATTTTACTAATAATGCAATAGTAGTTATAATAACAATAATAATATCAATAACACTAATACGAATATTATTAAGAAGAAGGGAATATTTTCATTATACTAATACTACGAATAATAATAACATGAGTAACAAATAGTTCTAATCATAATAATAATTTTATGTTTAATAATAAATATACCAATAATAAAAAACACAAAAAAAGAAGAGTACTAATACTATTGTTACTTAAAATTAAAATAAACAGGATAACAGAGAAGCAATTTGTATAAATTAGTATTATAATAATAATAATTACTGGAATAATTATATTATTATTTATTACTGTAAAAGTGATTCTAATAGTAATAATAATAATAATAAAAATAGTAATAATAATAATAATAATAATAATAATATTAATAATAATAACAACAATATGATAATGATAATAATGGTAAAAATAAAAATAATAACAATAAAAGTAATAATAATATTAACAAAAATAGTAATAATTATAATATTAGTAATGATATAAATATTGATGACTACAATATTTTTAATGATAAAAATTAAAATAATTAGTTAATATTTTGACAATCTTCATTCTACGGTGTTTTTTTAGTGAAGAAAAGGGCGGTCAAGTGTTAAATTACAGCCAAGATATAATTCTGAATTTCGTGGTTATTCTTTCAGCGCGTATCTGATACTTTTCAAACTCAATAAAATCTTGACAACAAATTATTTTGCGCATTTTATTATATTTGCATTTCAGAGTAGAGTTGAACTGTTTGTCAGCTAAAAATTATTTTTTGATCAAAATTTAATGGCATAATTAACCAATTCTGTGCAGGTTCCGGCTGTTTAATATGAAATTGGTTCTTACTCAGAAAGTGTTTACAGCTCCGTTTTCTATGATCAGACGTAAACTGATGCATTTGTGGGCTTGGTTATAACTTTACGCAAGAGTTCTTGAGCGTGACCTGCTTTAAACAGCATGGATAATGTAGCCCTCACTACGCTAATATTGTTAACATATAATGATGTCTTCCTTCATCAACGCGTTCCAAACAATTTAAATCTGTACTTCTAATCAAGGTTGCAATCTTGATTTAAGCACCTTACCTATTGAGAACATACATTTGTCAGTATAAGGTATGAATTGTATGGTGTAGAATAGGCAATTTATCCAGTAGACCGATTTCGTCCTTATTGGGAACTCATCACTTACTGGCCAAAATTTGCTGCGGACTGGGCTCGAACCTGGGCCCGTCTGCTTTGGAATCTGGTGATCTAACCACTGAGCCACCCAGCCGCATAATACACACAATTTATATTAACACCTGGTCCTACTGTCTAGAATTTGACAAGGGCAGGGCTCGAACCCGGACACGTCTGCTTCGAAATCTGCTGCTCTAACCGCCGTATAGTGTAGAAAGGATGCCGCAGAATGGCTTAGTTAAATGCTCACTTAACTTAAACATGTAAACATATTGTATTAGGATGAATGGTGTATAGTAATTAAATTCCAGTACTGGTGAAAATCGTTTTTATTTGCATGACTCAAAAACAATTTCACATATCAGATAAAATTTACCAGCGAGCAAATTTATTGAACTAATTTTGCCGAAATTTAATTGACAAACATTTTTTTGTCACTGACTAATTAAATTGGGATTAACATTTATCTCCAAGTTGCACCATATTGAGCGATTAGCTAGATGAATTTTTGACTTGCGCTAAACTAAAGTTCGCAATTTTGTTTTAATAAATTATCCGCATTATCCCCGCTGTTAATTATTGTTTCATATTATATTATTAACTTCTCCTTAGTTGGAGTCGGCCCACTCTCAAAACCGGACTATATATTTTGTTCGACGATGAAATTACCTGTGCGTGTGCGCAAAAGTGTGTTAAAAGTGTCAAATTTATAGTTGTCTTTTAGCAATTCGGCATCAAACATTTAGTACAAGGCTGTAAACACTAAACAAATTATGATTTTAAGATGAGCTAGAGGACTTCAAAATTAAAAGTAACACCGACAGGGTGGCTCAGTGGTTAGAGCACCAGATTCCGAAGCAGACGTGCCAAGGTTCGAGCTCTGTCCGCGTTAATTTCCGGACAGTACGTGAAGAGTTTCCAATAAGGACGAAACCGGTCTACTGGATGAATTGCCTTTTCTACACTACACAATTCTTACTTTATACTGACAAATGTAAGAACTTAATAGGTCAGGTTCTTATATCAAGACCGCAAACTTGATTATAAAAATTGCTATCACCACCCGCGCAACCAATATTCGTTTAATTATATACATGTTAATTTCAATACCACTTCCCCATGTAGTGTGGTGTCTGTTCAGTAATGACAGATTGGGAATGGTTAGTTGGAACATTTTGTATCAATGAATGCAATCTGTGCTCCACGTAAAGGAAAAATAAACTAACCAAGTGACATTAGTTAGTATAAAACTGAAAATTATGTTTAGTGTAGTGTGCGGCAGGGTGGATCAGTGGTTAGAGCACCAGATTCCGAAGCAGACGTGCCCAGGTTCTGGCCAGTATATGATGAGTTCCCAGTAAGGACGAAACCAGTCAATAAAACATCTAACAGATAAAGGATGCTTTCCGGCAAGCTAACGTATACATTCACATGTTATGTATGGCATTCGGCGTAACAAGTTAGTTCAAATATTTGCAGATTGGTGTGTCAAATTCGGCATAACAAAATGTGCATCCTTGTTGACACGTGATTTTCATGTTTTAATATTATTTATTAAGATCTAGTTTTGATACATACGTGGACGTAATTGTGTTAGTAGAACTCTTTTGAAGTAGACATAATGTCTGCGGAAATTACTCCATATATTTTAAATGTTACGTTTGGAGTATATACGTGTGAGATTTCAACGATTTGTTTCGCAATTGCACATGAGATTATACGTTCCGATCATGCTGCCCTTGATCTATCATTCTGATCATATTTGATCTAATTTGTTACTTGGTTCACAATACCTAATAAACTATTATCTCTCTCTCTCTCTCTTCCTCTCTCTCTCTCTCTATATGTATATATATATATATATATATATATATATATATAGATGTTCAATTTTTAAATACTTAAATAGTATATTATGGAGAAGAATAATTAAAAAACGGTTTTTTTTCTTTTTGCACAAATTTTCCTGAAGTAAACATCAATCCCATTGTATTTAACCAGTCTTCGAACAACATTGCGCGTAACTGGCGGTCGTTTATCCATGTTGTTCGACAACTGGTTAAATACAATGGGATTGGTGTTTACTTCAAGCAAACTTGATTTAAAGAAAAAGGATTCGAATTGGATATACAAGTGCATTTAATGAAGCTAAACTTTGCATGTTGTAGAAAATAGCAAATTCCACTTAAACGACAATAGAGAGAGAAAATTCATAAATGTGGACGTAAAATATCATTAATCAAGGCACATGTGTCTGACATCGATCAGAATAATCACGCTGATCGATCTGACGTTTAATTTCATGAAAATGATGATGATTGTAATGACATTAATGATTATAATGATAGTAAAAATGTAGATGATGAAACTGATGAATATTGATCATGTTGTTAAAGATAATAATAGATGCAGTTTTTAAGGATGACGCTGCTGCTGATGATGATAATGATTACGATGATGTAACAAGTGAGGAAGACAACGGTGATTATGATATTGATGATGTTGATGATGATGATAAAATCGCCAATGATGAGAAGGACGGCAACAAAGATTATGACGATTTTAATGATAATAATAAAGGTTAGAATGATGACAAAATAATAAGAAGAGGATGATGATTATGATAATAACAACAACAGTAATAATAATAATAATAATAATAATAAGAAGAAGAAGAAGAAGAAAATATATTAATATAAATAATAATTATTATAATATTAATAAGAATAATTGGGATAATGATAACAACAAAAACAATAATAATAAAAATAAAAATAACAATTTTAATAATGATATTAATAATAATAAAAGTAATAATAATAATAGTAATAATAATAATATTAATAATGATAATTAGTATAAAAAATTGTAATAAAAATAATACTAATAATAATAATAAATTTTTAATAATAATAATAATAATAATAATAATAGTAATAATAATAGTAATAATAATAATAATGATAATTATTATAAAAAATTGTAATAATAATAGTAGTAATAATAATAATAATATTTAATAATAATAATAATAATAATGATAATAATAATAATAATAATAATAATAATAATAATAATTTAATAATAATAATAATAATAATAATAACAATTAGTTGAATTGGAATAGTAATATTAATAATAATAATAATAATAATAATAATAAAAAGTATAGTAAGAAAATAATAATGAGAAGAATAAGAATATTAATAAAAATCGTAATAGTAATAAGAAGAATTCTAATATTAATATTAATAAAAGTAGGAAGAAAAATTGTAATAATAATAATAATAAGAAGAAGAATAGGTAGAAGAAGAAAAAATTTTTTAATAATAATAATAATAATAATAATAATAATAATAATAATAATAATAATAATAATAATGATAATAATAATAAAAGTAATTATATTAATGCAGATAATGATGATGATGATGATTCTTGGAAATTTATTATGATGCATTATTTCTGTATAATTTATTTGCATTAGCAGCTCAAAAAGCATAATTTCTTCCACATTAAATGACAAAATATGTCCGTTGTTTTGGCCGTAATTTCAGTAATACGGAAGAGACAAACAAATAAACTTATATAAAAAATTTAATTGATACCGCCAATGTAAGATCTATTATTGCTCCTTATTAATAGCCTGGTTTTTAGCCCTTCAACTTTGAATAATAAAATTTTGATGTTTTTAATATGTGCATACGCTTTTTCTCTAGCCATCTATCACCTCAAAAATAAACACATTCCCATAAGCGAAAGCAAATTTACGCAAGCGGAATCTTTTGAAATACCGTCTGCGAAGCCAATTTTGATTTTTTGAGGTCCTCCTTTCTCCTCATTTTGATCATGTAGCGTGATATAAAACAACCGTTTTTGGAATAAAATTGCCATTTTTATGCGATTTCTACATAAGTTTAGTCCAACGCAAAGGGCAGACTCACAGCTCTCTTGCATGGACTTAGATGAAGTTAAACATTTATTCATTCCGCGGGTGGTGACAGTAAACATTTAAATCAAGTTTGCGAGCTTGAAGTAAACACCAATCCCATTGTATTTAACCAATCGTCGAACAACATGGCAAAACTACCGCAAGTCGTACGCACTGACGTGTTTCGACCTTCCAGTCAAGTACAATGTATGGGGACTATTAGATGTGAGAGCCGAATATCTAATCTTGCTTTCCATATATATGCATTGTGGTTTGATCCTCGATAGTCAGTTTGCCGTCGTACTCTGTTGATGATCATGGAAGGTTGAAACACGTCAGTGCGTGCAACTGGCGGTAGTTTTGTAATGTTGTTCGACGACTAGTGAAATACAATGGGATTGGTGTTTACTTCAAGTTCGCAAACTTGATTTTATTAATTGTTATCACCACCCTCGCAATCAATTAGTTTTTAATTGTATACAAGCACATCTGACGACATAATTTTCTATTTTCTTTGTAAATTCAACATTAATATCTACCCATTATTCTCCATACAAAAAAATACACATAGAATTTCTCCTGACAAACGCACTAAATATTTACCTTTCAAATGCTAGGGTCAATATTTCACGCACGCTAACGTAATGACCATGGATGTTACGTTAGAGCATAATTTCGCGGTTCTTTACCTGTTATATCTGGAAGCATAAATACCGAAACCACCAATTCAAAAAAACATTCACCCACAAGCAATGTGTCTCGATAAAAATTTTATAATCAATAATAAAAAATTCAGAAATAAACAACATAATTGAAATCGACACTGCGGGCAACGCGAACTTGCGATTCCTGTTTCTTGTTCCTTTTTGTATAATATATGTGTTTGATAAAGATTAATTCCCCTTGCCTTTTCTAAGTTTACTGTACCGAGTACACGAATCGGCAATCGATTTGAATGGTTGCGCAGTAAGAGCGTCACATCTTAATTCTCCGCGATTTCCGTTCGCGGAGTGTCGCTTTCTAGTATCAGTTTCGCAAAGATCCGATTGATTCCCATTTCCAAGTACGCGTCGATTTGGTCTTCTTATTGGCTGGGTACGGATTCATACCTTTCTTCCGAGGGCTTCAACATCGTTCATACACTAACCACTGGACATGAGGTGCAATGTAATCTGCGTTGATAGACAAATAATCGCTGATAATGAGGTACAATCTAATATTCGTTGATACAGGAAAGAAATTTAAAATAAGACCTGGAACCTTATTTAGAATTGGTCCACGTAAAGGAACGGTCGATCCACAACTTCACACATGATTTTTGTTTAAACATTCTATTTCCGTTGCTTTTTTAACATATATAAATGTAAATTTTAGAAAACTCGAGGATGAAGCAAGTTCCAACTTGTTTATTTAAAAAATAATTTTTAGTCTTGCACATATGAGCGGTGTCCTAAAGCTTTACCATGTCTTCTAAATACTCGACAGTTTGTATTACCCACCGTTTCTTATTCAGACTGTGGTGACTACACGTCAATTTATTTCTACCAACAACCGACATAACCGGCAGTTAATTAGCGTGAATTTGTCAATTTCCATGATGAATTATGAAAAAATAAGCCTTAAAATGAGCTATTTAGTCTGAACACTTTTTTGTTATGCAAATTTCCTGTCAATATTGACCAAGCGTTTGCCTATTTTCTGGAACTTTTCGAAATGATTAAAAACGGTATTTTTTTAAAAAAGTACGATAATTGTCAAGTAGTTTACCCACAAAATGCATTCCATTACGTTTTATCCAATTTTCATAAATTCGTCTATTTATAAAAATAAGACAAATATTTGAATTGCTCGTTCTCCCTTTAATGAGTACATATTTTTTACACATATGAATATAAATAGATATTAAAAGATTGAAAAATGTGTATTTAACAATAATTGATTGTGCGGGTGGTGGTAACAATGCTTTAAATCCAGTTTGCGAGCTTGAAGTAAACACCAACCCCATTGTAGCGAGCTTGAAGTAAACACCAACCCCATTGTATGCGAGCTTGAAGTAAACACCAACCCCATTGTAAATACAATGGGGTTGGTGTTTACTTCAAGCTCGCAAACTTGATTTAAAGCAAATGTGTATTTGACTGGTATACATTATTCATTGAGAAACTTATATTCGGGCAATGTAGAATTAAAATAATCAAACAAGAAAAAGCATCTCTACGATAGGCAAACATGCATGTTTCCGTTAAACAGAAGGTGTGCTAAGCCTAGATAAGCAACTAGTTCATACAAAACTTATAACAAGACATGATAAAACGCAACATGAATAGTGGAAGCAGTCAAATGATTAATCATTTCATCTGAAAACGAAACCGCTCATGTATTTTTCACAAATAGTATTAATTCAAAACACTGGCATTCATTCTTTTGTAATGGTTTTTTATGCCAAACGAGAAATTTATGCCCTCGATTTGTTAAAGTTATTATAAATGGTGTATTTCATCAAACTAGAACTATTCAGAAATAAATAATTACTTACACATCCACTGATTGGGTTTAATTTGCAATGAAGTATTGTTGGATTATTATAAATTGTAATAAGAATTTCATAATTCAATAACAATATATATTTAATTATATATTAACGTGTGTATATACTAGTTTTGCAACAGATAAATTCGTTGACTCAGGCTTGAACGGCGCAGAGGTTGATCTGCAAGACCTAGATATTACTTCTGGTTTATTATAATCTACGCTGTGGTAATTCTAGCAACTTCTGATGAATGCCGAGTGTAAAAAAAGCACGTCTGATGATGCATTGCAGAAGAAAGGAAAATTCAATTTATCAATTCGATTAATTTCGTTTAATAACGAATTGCTTATTGGCGGGTTTATTTTGAAATTATTCAACATAAAATTACACTGCTTCCGGTTTTTTATTTGAGTTGTATAACATGAAACTGAGCAATAAACATACAAGCTTCTTATTGCTTAACGCCATGGAGAACAAAGAATCAAAATTGCTCGACACTGACGGAATTAGTCAATCACTCGCTTGTCGTTTTGCATAATTGAACAAGAACGAATTCAATTCCTTTACAACGAAGCTAGAAACATTGATGAGAAAAGAATCCATCAAATGATTGTCAAGAATATATATATATATATATATATATATATATATATAATATAAAATATAATATGATAATAATAATGGTAATAATATTATTATTATTAGTAGTATTTTTATTAGTATTATTATTATTATTAGTGATTATTATTATTATTATTATTATTATTATTATTATTATTATTATTATTATTATTATTATTATTATTATTATTATTATTATTATTATTATTATTATTATTATGAATCAGAATAATTCCGATTATGATTTTATTGATAAATATGCAGAAATTAAAGATGGTGATCGTAATGATAGTGATATTTCGGAAAATCATGTTGATGATGGATATGATGTTGATGGTGTTGATGACATTATTTATTAATATGTCAATATTGACGATGCTATTGATGATGGTGAAGATATTGACTTCAGAGTTGAAATCGATGATGCTGATT
Source organism: Eudiplozoon nipponicum (assembly GCA_029291075.1). NCBI lineage: Eukaryota > Metazoa > Platyhelminthes > Monogenea > Mazocraeidea > Diplozoidae > Eudiplozoon > Eudiplozoon nipponicum. Next base: position 26,297 of record JAQBSW010002225.1, read on the forward strand.
ATGCCGTTATTGGTGATGATTTTGCTAAAGATGTTTAGGAATGTGTGGATATAAATGGCGAAGATATTAGTGCATATATTCTAAGGGAAATGAATTAAGAGATAATGATAATAAAGATGATATTGATGTTTAAATTAAGGAATTTTGTTATGATGATGAAGATGACGAAGAAGTTGATAATAATGTATCCTAAAATTAGTATTTTTTAATGAAAATGAAGAATATAATGATAAGGATGCTGGTCTTGATGATATTGAAGATAATGATTTCAAAGATGATAAGGGTGTTGATGATGACAATGAAATTTTTGTGGATATTTCGGAAAGCCCTGATACTGAATGTAATGATGCCCATTGGAAAGGAGAAACAGCTTATAATTAAAATGATGACGGTTTTGATAGGGATAATACGGAAAATATTAACAATAAAGATAATTATCATGATGATGAGAACGATACAGTTTTCGATGATCATCCTTTATATTGTTGATCATTTTTTTGAAAAGGTTATGACGTTGATAATAAATACCACGATTATGAGGGTATAGAAAAACAATTTTAATTGAGAAGTAAAAATCATTTATTGAAGCATAAGTTCATTAAATATCAATTACAGTCAGCACTGTTAAAATAAGTCATTTTCTTATCGTCAGAACTCAACTCAACCGTAATATCTGATACTTTACACCGTTAATTGTTTGAAAGAAAGGAGGATTAAGTTTGAGTAAATATATTCATAAACCAACAAAAATGAGGAAGCGGGAAACGCATTCACGGAGGAAATCACACATTCACACACACACAAACAGACACACAAACGTACACACGCAATAAATTCACATTTTATGCAAATCCTGCACACACTGCTTTTTTATTTAGTTGATGATTAATAATGTTACACACAACGGCCTCTGTTGTTCTTAATTACATTTCGTTTTTTACTTTGAAAAACTATCAGCGTATTCAATTTAACAATAATTGATTGCGCGGGTGGAGGTAACAATTCTTTAAATCAAGTTTGCGAGCTTGAAGTAAAAAAAATAACAAAACTCACGCCAGCCGCAACGCACTGACACGTTTCGAACTTCCATGATCACCATCAGTTTACGACGGCAAACTGACTCTCGAGGATCAAACTGCATTGAATATAAATGTAAATCAAATTTAGATTTGCAGCTCTCTCATCTAGCAGTCTCGCATACATTGTACGCGACTGGAAATGTCGGCTGCACAATTTCTATGCGGTCACAAAGATTCGCTGTTTGTAGCTTTCGCCACGCACATATATATATATATAGACAAAACAATTAAGCAATAATTGTTTGCGCGAGTGGTGGTAACAATTCTTTAAATCAAGTTTGAGAGCTTGAAAAAAAAACACCATTCACATTTAATTTAAGCAATTGCTAAACAACAGCAAATTCGTCTGATGCCGAGTTCGACTTGTATGAAGAATTTGATCAGCTATTGTGTAAACGTTCTGCCAAGTGTCATCTGTACTTTGTCTAAAGAACTGTTGAATTAGCTGCTATACACCGGCCAGTTTGGTCTACATCGCGCAGTGCGCGGCTAGGCCACTTGTGTACATAAACAGCGTTGAACATTTATAATTCAGGGAGGTTATCGTTCACATTTATTGGAGCAGACGTTTTGTTGTATAAACAAACGCCTATTGCATAAGGCAACCGAGAATACAGTGGATTTTTATCCCAGCAGTTCAAATTGTATTCAGCAACCGCGCAATTAAAGCTTATTTAATTGTATTACCTGTATATACACGTGACGAAAGTTGCCCATAGGTAATTTTGGCAACATTTCCAGTCAAGTTCAATGCATGCGAGACTGCTAGAGGTGAGAGTTGCATATCTAGTTTTGCTTTCCAAATACATGAAATGCGGTTTGATCCTCGCTAGTCAGTTTGCCGTCGTACTCTGATGATGAGCATGGAAGGTCGAAACGCGTCAGTGCGTTGCGACTCGCGGTAGTTTTGCTGTGTTGTTCGACGACTGGTTAAATACAATGAGATTGGTGTTTACTTCAAGCTCGCAAACTTGATTTAAAGAACCATATGAATTGACATACACGTCTATCTGTGTTGTCACGATATTTTAATTTCTTTTCCGGGCGGGTAGAAGGATCAGAATATTTTGTCCATTTTATTCATATTGCAAAAATCATCAAATTCCAGGCTTACATAATATCATTCTGTGTGCATTATTAGTGAAATTAATAAAGCTGATGAACGAATATATTATTATTCTAACGCTTGGACCAGACCGAATAAGGCACCTAAAATAACGAAGGATACATCAGAAAAATTTGAATATCTGAGTACACACCATATACATATCTAAGAGTATATAAATATTTACATATAAGCAATAAGGTGTTCTCACCATGAGTACATGATATATCATCAATATATATAATTTTGTTTTAAATATTTTATTCATATATTTTCACTTACATCTTAAATAAAAAATTACAGTTATATATACGTCTACACGCTACATCCACATATTATTTAATTATCTAGATATCAATATATTTATATCTATATATATATATATATATATATATATATATATATATATATATATATATATATACCATATATACTATGAATATCATATAAGCAAACTAGTGATTCCCACAATGGATTAATTATATCATTTAAAACACATTTGTTAATATTTAAATATCTATATATATATATATATATATATATATATATATATATATATATATATATATATATGTATATTTATACATAAAGGCCTATATATATATATATATATATATATATATATATATGTTATTTCTATATGTATATATATAGCAAGAAACTAAATTTTGAACTTCAATTACCTACATATTAACAATATATATATATATATATATATATATATATATATATATATATATATATATATATATATATATATGTGTGTGTGCCAACATTTTATATGTATATATTTATATATTCATACAAATCCGAGTCTACACCCCAGACATATTTCATATATCTACATAAAAACCCGCAGAATTGGTGCTAACTTAATATGAAGCCACTTCAAAGCCAACTCACTATATATAGGTTATATACCAAGTCTGTAAACGGTACCAAGAATTTGGCTATTTTTTCAGTACCCAATACCAACATTATGGTAACTAAAAGGTGCATGGTACCAACAGTATGGCTTTAATTAGCCTACCCATATTGCAGCACACCGCTCCATCTTTTATCCAACTATTTTGATCTTGATATAACCACCATTCCCAGTATACATGTACATACATTTGTCTAATTTTGAAGAATAATTTAACCGGTAGACCATTTTTATCGTTATTGTGATCTCGTCATGTACTTTCAAGAATTTACTTACATAAATTCTCAAATCCACACCACTTCCCCAGTTAGATGGTGTCTGTTCTATTATGACAGATCTTAGATGGTTAGCGGGATCTTCGGTTCTTCAGAGATGTCATATAGACTTCACCTTAAGGATAGGCTAACCAAGAAACATTAGTTACTACTTAACTGATAACTCTGTGTAGTGCGCGCCAGAACGGCTCAGTGGCTAGAACCTCGGATTTCGAAGCAGCCGTGCCCAGGTTCGCCTTCTGTCTGGGGCAAATTCTCCAGACAGTATTTCAAAAGATTCTGATAACGGAAGAAAGCGGCCTCCTGGATGAATTGCCTTTTTAATTCTATACAATGCGAAGTTGATTCTGGCAATTGTGTAAGTATATAACTGGAATGGAGTTTACATCGAGATCGCAGCCTTGATTTAAATAATTGTTAACCACGCACGCTCAACCATTGTTTATCTAGTTGTTACAACTGCACGTATAAGCCATTGAAAGAAACAAGTTGCGCGACAAGGAATAGATCAATTGCCGTCTCCTTGTTGGGCTCAACAAGGCGTGTGCATTCATTGCCTTCAATTTAACGCCGAAACCTGAAGTCGAAATATTGTGGACCGTGGATTCAAACACCTTGTGGAGCCCAGCAAGGATAACGTATACGTCTTTGTTTTTACTTTAACTAATCGCCTGTCCACCAATTTTGCCATGGTGAATGAAAGAAATTGCTTCTTTGGCGTCACTGTGTATGCTCTAACTAATTAAGGTGACCATCATTTAGCGTTATGTTAAACACACACACACACACTTCAGAAAAAAAATATATACAAACACATGCATGTGCAACAGACTGCCGGGTATATTAACCGCCCGATCAATTGTGACAACATGACAACTCTGAGTTACAGATGAACTCTCGCGCAATATCCCTCTTTGGTGAACGTCACTTTCTAATCCAAATGCAATTTATCAGAACAGGAAGTATTCATTATTTAAAAACATGCGCAACTGTTCATTTATCTAGTTCATAGTTAAACTTGTTGACAAAGCAATAACGCTGCAAATTATGGTTAAACGGTGTTGAGCCCTTACAAAAGGAAACAAACATGAACCGGTTTCCATACGTTTAAAATGATTCTCCTCTGTAAAGGTAATAATAATACACACACACATAATAATAATAATAATAATAATACACACACACACACATAATAATAATACACACAATAATAATAATAATAATAATAATAATAATAATAATAATACACACATAATAATAATAATAATAATAATAATAATAATAATAATAATAATAATAATAATAATAATAATAATAATAATAATAATAATAATAATAATAATAATAATAATAATAATAATAATAATAATAATAATAATAATAATAATAATAATAATAATAATAATAATAATAATAATAATAATAATACACACACACACACACAATAATAATAATAATAATAATAATAATAATACACAATAATAATAATAATAATAATAATAATAATAATAATACACAATAATAATAATAATAATAATAATAATAATAATAATGATGATAATGATAATGTTAATAGATAATGATAATATTAATATATAATAATATATAATAATATATATAATATATATAATATAATATTATAATATATATAATAATAATAATAATAATAATAATAATAATAATAATAATAATAATAATAATAAATACAGTTACACAATTTTTAATATGAATATTTTGATTGTTGTATGGATATGACATGAACTCCGTGCGTAACTAAATAAGCTCTTTGCTTTCAGTCGTTTTTTTATTTCGCTATTCCATTATCAGCAAAACTTATTATTACCTGGTGGCTAACTAGGGCAAAATTTGTTGTCATGTTTTTATTAAAAAATATTACTATTTCATCTATATGCAGACAATCATAAACAAAATAAACACATACAAACGAACATGAATAACTACACACACACGCATATATATATATATATATATATATATATATATATATATATATATATATATATATAAGGAAGATCAAACACTCAATAACTAATGGGATAATTACCAGTTAGATACTGCTTGTGGCGGAGAATTAATATACATGTAATTATGTATTAGGTGTTGCGCACCTAGTAACAAATTACTTCAATTATGACCAGAAAGATAAACCAAACCATACTCCTCACTAAAATATATAGTGGGTAAAGGGCGTAATACCGGCTTCTTCTGATGAGTTGTCAGTAAGGACGAAATTAATGTGCACGAGATTATACTTTCCGTTCATGTTGTCTTTGGTCTATCCTTCTGGTCATAATTAAGCGAATTTGTTACTAGGTGTGCAACACATAAAAAATAATTAGATAATTACCAGTTTATTTCGTCAATACACATAAGCAAATTACATTTTTCCCTTTATAAACATTCAGGGTTCCCATCAGATTAAATGGATGAAAACTGGTCCGATTTCCAATTTTACTTCTATTTATTGTTGGTAGTTAATTACGTGTTGAATTGTATTTAGTTATATAAATTTTCACTTCAATAACACTTCTCCACGTAGTGTGGTGTCTGTTTAGTAATGACAGATTGTGGATGGTTACTTCTAAATTTTGGTATAAATAGATGCCATATGAGCTCCACCTAAAAAAAAACTGACTGAGTTACATTAGTTGGTATATGACTGAAAATTGTTTGTAGTGTGCTGCAGGATGGCTCAATTTTGCTTTACAAATATATGCATCGCGGTTTGTTCCTCGCTATTCAGTTTTCAGTGGTACTCCGATGATTATCCTGGAAGTGCATGCGATTCGCGGTAGTTTTACGATGTTGCCCGGCGACTGGTTGGATACAATGGGATTGGTGTTAACTTCAAGCTCGCAAACTTGATTTAAAGAATTTTTACCATAGGTAGGTAAAGTATATGGAAAAGCGTTTAATTTCATTTTGGATAAATTCTTAACATCTCAATATCGTAATACGTAAGACATTAACGTATCGATGGGGAATTCGGATCATTTCCCGCTATCATCCTTGCATATACTACTCTATACACTGATTTTAAAAGCCATCTCGCCTAGGGCCTTAATGAGCGCAATTAAAAGTCAGTTGCATATTTTTGTGTGGAGAATTCAGCCTGAAAGTTATGTCGAGTTATTGCTTGGCCCAACTTCTTAGTAATTTAAAAATTTATTCTGTTTCTGCCTGAGTTCTTGAATTGGATTTTCAGTATTTTTATCAGTTTTAGGAATTTGTTTTTTTACTCACGACCACTATGCAATAGTGAAAGCAATAAAAGTTTAAAGATCGTGTTTATATTTGAACATATGTCTTCGAATGCAGCTGCCTTGTAGAATTAAACAGACGGTCACCATAACTAAGCTACAGATTGCGATAATATATGTGAGCTTTCTTTAATCCATTTTTATTTGTTACTCACCTTAACTATGGACGTCAAACAGACTATTTGAAAAATTTACCGTTAGATGTACGTCAAAACAGTGTTTAAGAAATTTGGCATTTCGCATGATTTATCCAGTTTTCGTTGTGTGCATCGAGCATAGTCCTACTTTTTCACGTTCGGTATGATTTTCCAATACGCCTTGTCAATTAACTATCATTATTATTACCATTATTTTAAAATTTAGTTTATATAATTATAATCAAACTTATTATTATTATTATTATTATTATTATTATTGTTATTATTATTATTATTATTATTATTATTATTATTATTATTATATTATTATTATTAATTTTTTTATAATAATAATAATAATAATAATAATTATTATTATTATTATTATTATTATTATTATTATTACTATTATTATTATTTTTACTATTATTATTATGATTATGATTATTATAATTATTATTGTAATAGAGAGTTATTACTTTTATTTATCTTTGTATTCATCATTATTGTTATTGACTTTATTTTTATTTAATTTTATATAATTATTATTTTAAATTTGTTATTGTATTGAAGTATAGTTATAATTATTAAGATTATTATTTTATATTTTTATTATTTTTTATCATTTATATTATTGGTGTTATTAATGTTACTTATTTTTCAATTATTATTTTTAATCATTATTATTGATAATATTTTTGTTATTTTTATGTTTGTTTTTATTATTGATGTTACTATTATAATTATTATTTATTTATAATATTATTGTGGTTGCTATTATTTTTACCTTTTTAATCATTATTACTACCTACATTTTTGTTATTATTATTGTTATTATTATATATATTTTTAAATAATTATTTGTATTAGTGTTATTATTATTATCATGATTTTTTTAATCATTATTATTATCATTATCAATGTTATTATTATTAATATTTATTATTATTACCATTATTGTTATTCTCATTGTTATTTTTTTTAAAATTATTATTAATGGTGTTATAATTTTTTTTAAATTTTCAATAATGTTTGTTATCATTATTATTGCTTTTATTATTATTATTAAATTATTATTTATTTTTATTATTACTATTATTTTTATTATTATTATTATTTCTCATTCTTATTATTGGTTTTATTATATTTTTATCATTATTATTATCAATATTGTTTTATCATTTTTTATTTTTTTATTATTGTTATCATTAAATTTATCATTTTAATTATTATTATTATTATTGGTGTTAGTATTATTGTTACTTATGATTATTACTATTATTTTTATAATTTTTTTAATAATTATCATTTTTAAATTATTATTATTATTATTATTATTATTATTATTATTATTATCATTATTCCTACTGTTATTATTATTATTTGTATTATTATTAACTGATAAATATGACAAAAGTGTGATATTAGCTCAGTTACATTAATTATTCCTCCCTTCTCAATATCAAAATGTCCACATTATTTTACCGTTTTTAGATGAATACATGTTTATCGTTCTATTTCCACAACTAAATGACAATTTTTCAAGTTTGTTGCACAAATATCTATTTATTTACGTCTCTTGTTGTCCGTCAGCCTGCTTATCTATTTATCAATCTATCTAGACGTATATCCTTTGTATGTCTTTGTTGACATTTTTCTGTCTAATATGCACTTATTCTATTCAACATTTATTTTCTTTTTCGTGAAGTGTAAATTGGCTTCAAATCACCTATTTTGTTGTCTCTTTGCGCCACTGTTTAGACCGGTTCGTGATAAATCCTGCCAGCTACATTCTACTTTCACTGCTTCCACTCCATTGTTTACGCTACCCAACAGCTTCTCTTTTGCATCCCTTCCACCTCACGTGGAAGAAATATTGTCTATTTTCATTTTCCCTGAGGTGTGTAGAACACACACTTTTCTTTGTTTCTTTAAAATTACTTGTAGAGTAGTTTTGAGCTTTGCAATTCTGCCCAGGTCTGGCACTAGATGACAGATGTTGTGGAATTAACTTGACTGTCGTGACACAAAGGTTAACTCCATCACTACTGGGCATTTTTCGCACTAAACGGCTTTATTCAAGTCAATTAAGAAATGGGAGTTCAGCTTACTGCGCTCTGCTTCATTTCCTCTTTCAATCTCTCTCTCTTTCTCTCTCACACACACACACACACCCACCCACAAACACTGCATTTCTCTCCTCCTTATTTACCTACTTGAGGTGCTTACAATTATGTTACGTTTACTATCAATAACTGATAAAGCATAACTTTACAAACGTGCGCCAACCAAAGACAGTTGCAACGGCGCTGTTTACACTAGCTTTCAGCAATTTCTCTTGCTTAAATTAGGTTTATTATTTACTTATTGCTCTGTTTTAGTGTAATTCTAAGTTAATTATGGCATAAAGCAAATAGTTGTGTTTAAAGTGATCGCGTCTTTGAAGTAATAAATTCACCAAGTCTTAACACTAATATTATGGCTACTGGTAAGATCTACGCCCCATTCTAACATAAGTTTTGTTGATATCAAGAGCAGATACCGATTGTTAAACCACACCTTCACCTTGGTTGCTTTGTTAATTTATAAGAATACGAGACTGGCAATATTAATGAATTTATCACTTCTTTTCGTCCGCCCATTGATGTACCAGCCCGATCGAATCTTGTTACTGAACGGTGAGTACGTCCGCTGTTACGCTGTATGAAAATGGCAATTACACATTATGATAACCAAGCTGCAAACACAGTTCAGGTGGATGGCTGAAATCACAAGATTGGTAGGCCAGCGATCTCATGAAATTTTCAATTATTTGTGATATCAGTCATTTAATTACGTCGTAGCATGCCAAATCTAAATATGAGAAACATAAAGTTACGAGCATTTGGTGGAGTCTATCGGCAATGAGGATCCAGGTGAGAGGCCTTCTTCTTATGAGTTCTATTTTACCCTCTCGCCCCCCCTCCGTGAGATAGATTTTGATTGCCTTTTATGTGTGCGTCCATCTATGCGGACTGTCAAAATTCGTTTCTAACAACATGCAAAACTCCGCTTTTATCCAGTTCATCCAATATATTTATTAGCGTCAAACTCATCTTGTTTTCCAAACGTGGGTCATCTGATACCTGCGGTAGACTGGATATTCCAGATTAATTATTGTTATTAGTTATTAAGTAAAAAACTTCTAAAAGAGCATTCTAAAAAATGATTTCTTTTAAAAAAGGTTTTACAGAACTAACGATTATTTATTGCATGGGAGGCGATGACGATTATTTAAATAAAGTTAGCACTCTTGACATAAACACCTATTCAATTATATATATATATATATATATATATATATATATGTATATATATATATATATATATATTTGTAAGTATCAACTAATCATTTTAAAAGAAAATACATTCAGTAGACCCGTTTCGTCCTTAATGGGAAGTCTACAAGTAATGTCCAGATATTTGCCGCAAACCGGACACGAGCCTGGGCACGGCTGCTTCAGAGTCCATGATTGTAACTACTGAGGCATCTTATCGCACACTGCACTCAATTTTCTGTTCTTTATTATTTTATATTTTTGGTTAGTCTTTCCTTCAGGTGAAGCCTATATGGCGTATGTGTAGGCATAAAGTTCCAACTAGCAAGCGATAATCTGTCAAGTGTAGCAGGGTACTCAATTTTGCGCCAGATTCGCATCGAAATTCCAGAAAATACTCGGAGATTTCTCTATAAGGATGAAACAGGTCTACTGAATGAATTAGCATGTACAATGTTTATATTATACTGACAAGTTTATATATATATATATATATATATTATGGGATTTGAGTTTATATATAAACAAATAAGGATTTCTAGATTTATACTTTCTGCTTTAATTACAGTTTCCATGATGTTGATCAAATTTCGTCAGAGAACCAATCAATTGCTAGCGAATTGCGCATTTATTATAAAATTTCATTTAGCTCATATGTTTGAATTTTCCCTCAATTAATTAAAGTTATCTGAATAAAAAATATTCACATTTCATTGCATTGACTTAGTATTATTGTTTTCGAGAATTAGCGATCGGGAACTTAAGTCTGTCAACATGTTGTCCAAATAGAAACGTGAAGTAACGCTTTTTACGCAAGATTCGGTGCGCTTTCTTCAGGTGTGTATCCAACTGTCCAGATCCACTATGTTTTCGATTATTACCATTACAGAAATACAAGCAAGTAATGGCTCACAGGGAAACGCCCATTTTAAACGTTTGTGTTCAACAAATGTAAAAGATTACCGCCAGTGGTTATCTGAGACGCGACAGGCAATAATTTTTTTTTAAATTTGAAATCTGCATGGACCAAATGAACATTGAGAAGTGATAGCAATTACATTAATCAAGGTTGCGATCTTGGTATAAACGCTTGCCACATCCTGTGCATATATATGCCAGTAAAAACTAAGCACCTTAGACCGGTGTCGCTCTTTTTGGCCAGAATTTGCCACGGACAGGGCTCGAACCTAGCCAAATCTGCTCCAGAATCTGTTGCTCTAACTGTTTAGTCTCCTTGTCACAAAAGACACAAAATTTTCCATTATAAACTTAGTAATAATTCTTGGTTAGACAGTCCTTTAGGTGGAGCTCATATGGCACCCATTTAGACTCAAAGTTCCAACTAACCATCCCCAATCTGTCATTACTGAACAGACACCACACTGCATGGGAAAGTGGTATTGAAATTAACATTTACATAATTAAACACACATTGGTTGCGCAAGTGGTGATAACATTTACAATATTCAAATTTGCGATTTTGATATAAAAACCTAACCCATTATGTACATACATTTGTAAGTATAAAATAAGTATTGTAAAGTGTGGAAAAGGCAAGTCATATTGTAGATTGGTTTTGTCCTTATAAGTTGCTTGTTGCTTAATGCCTTCAGAGGGAACCAATTAAACCCGAGAGTTTCTGAGAGTATTATTTAATCACTTCTTTTCCAACTTGCAAGTTGAAATAATTGAGGACCTAGTATTGAACAGGTTCGAGCTCTTTCCGTGGCCAGTACGTAATGCGTTCCCAATGAGGACGATTTCATTCCACGTTAAACGTTGCTTAGTTTATACCGACAAATATATGCGCATAATGGGTCAGCTGTTTAAATCAATTTAGCAGACTTGACTAAAATAGTAATCATCACGGACCGCGCAATCAATATTAATCTTATTATATGTGTGATGTTATTAATTTCATTAAAAAAAAAATATATATATATAGGCAATACAATTGATTGCGCGGATGGTGTTAACATTTCTTTAAATCAAGTTTGCTAGCTTGAAATAAATAACAATCCAATTGTACTTCAAGCTCACAAACTTTAATTAAAGAATATATATATATATATTAATAACAAAATTGATGATGACCATTTATTTCAAGACTACTAAACTTCACTTTACTATATTTCATATGTATACATCCTGGGTTTTCATTTGATTATGTGCGTGGCAACAAATCTGACTCGGTTTTACTTCTATTTCTTGTTTGTGCTGATTAGTGAAGTGTATTTGCGTAAGTGGCGGTGTGTGTGTGTGTGTGTATTTTCGCGTTTAAAGTTCTTTCTCGTTGAATTTCAAAGTGAGGTCAGAGATCTGGTCATTCTTGTATTGATGCATTGAGGATTTACCAACTTTTCGCATTGTTGGCTGTTACGTGTACGAATATTATTTTCCCGAGAATTGTCTTTCGTTTAGCCTTATTCCTCAATTTCTTTCTCTGCACTTGGTAACAGCGCAAAGTTGGCGGATTGCAGTGTTGTGTGCTTATATTGTTTGTAAATTTCTGTCTCTGTTAACAAATCTTGTGTCACCGTATGTACAGCTGCTTTATTCTCTTAAGTTTTTCGCCAATTCGATCAAATGTTTGTTGAGTCTGGTCCAGGTGGTGTTTGGTATTGCCTGGATGCAAGTTAATTGTTATTGGGTTTTGAGATTCGTGGTCATTCGATTGGAATATCATGTTGATGAAACTTTTGAATATTTAGGCCAGGTGCTTCTTGTTTTATGTAAAGGGCTTCATAAATAAATAATATTTTTTCTGATTTTGCTTTATGTAGAATTGTGAAATTGGTCAACTTGACTGAGTGCCCCGTTTCTCATATATGAACGGAAATAGCTCATTTTTCTGAAGGTGACAAGCCTTTGTTAATCAACTTCTGTGGTAAATGTTGCCGGATTCTGCTTATCAATTGCTTCGTCGTCAGTCAAATATATGTGCTACCGCACATACATGAGAATTTGTAGACTATGACTGATTTGGAGAGAATTGACGATTAATCTTGGGCATCCAACTTCATAATTCTTTGATTTTCAAATGTGATATTAACTGTAAGAATGGGAAATTCCTTTTAGTAATTATATTTAATTTATATATATATATATATATATATATATATATATATATATATATATATATATTGACTATTATAAGTTCTCAATGCTTGGGGCGCTGTTAGAAGTCCATATTTCTTTTGTGTTTCGCAGCAACGAGACATTTTCCACTGCGCAGTAATATCAATAGCCATAGATTTTATCCTCATTATATTTTCAGTTTATGTCTCATCATTACCTTGTAGGTTAATGCTGGAAGGAAATAATGCAGTATTCCAGTACATGTTATTTAGCCAATAACATTGACAGTAATTTATTCTGTATAGATTTACTATAAACAATTATTACCCTAGGCTCCATACTGGTGTCGTGCATAATTTAACCGATTAAATTTAATTATGGAATACATTGGCCAGTTATTCAGAGAATTGATACAAATCACATGTTAGTCATGGTATTTCAAAATACCTTGATTGGCGTTCTTGCTTGTCCGATGTAAACGAGTTATTATAAATATCGTGGAATCAGCGCATTGGTTATTATTTACTGGAGTCCTCGACAGTATTGAGATCAACACGCACCAGTTCTCAGTGAATCATCCTTCAGCTGATTCGTCTTTATAGTTTGTTATATATGGAAACTGTTAAGTTCCGTCAATCGTCTGGTTAGTTGATCATGCTTAGTTTATAACAATTTACCAGTTTTTCTTGAAGAAGTGACGACAAAGGATATATTTATTTTAGCTTTATTGGGATTAATAGGGAAAATCACAGAAACGTGTCTGCTTACACAGACCATTCGTCTAATCGTTGAAGACGTTTTCTCACAAAAAACCTTTTATGTTCCAAGCAGGCACAAATTTCATAATCGCAATTTTATACGCGTCTCGAAATCAGCTTTCTTGTTGGCCTATTCTACTCCAATCAAAATGCTCAATTCCTCGCCAATAATGCTGTTAGACGCTTAAGATCGATACAATAACTGAATAATATTATATTTCTAAATGACATATTTAATTAAAAGTAAAATTTTAATAGTCTACGTTTTAGTACGGCTTGAACAAGTCCGCCAATACTATTTTCAGCTGCACTGCCTAAATCTTAATTAATTAATTAATTTGAAAATTTCTTGTTTTATTAATTTAAAAAATATATTAGACATCCATATTATTAATGACTAAACTAAACAGTGCTATGTCTAGTCGAACTGTTGTAGTTTTGGCTCACGATAAAAGTTCAACAAATATTAGGCTAAGTAAACTGGCAGAATTGGATTTTATGGTAAAATTATGACGCTGAAAGCTGTCCATTCAAGGAGAATCCTCATTATGTAAATATGCTACGTAGAATCATTGAAATAGGGAGAAAATATTGCCAATCTAATTAAAAATAAAACAAGGTGAAGAAAACCATAGTGACCAAACTTATTTTTTCCAGAATGAAGGGTGAAAGAATGCATACATAACACTGTTATAAAATAACGTTGAGAGTAAATTATGCATAAAAATTTTCGGCTTACCCTCTCAGTTGATTTTTACCAATTCACGATCAAAGTCAGTTACTCTATTTTATTATTATCATTAATTCTACACACAAATGAGTTCTGCTAACGTATACGTTATCATTTAATACCGTATCCGGAGATTGTTCTTCTGTGGGTAAATTTATGTCTTCACTACTTAATATAATCTCACATCTTTCCATAATTAACTTAGTCATTTTACTGTGATTGCATAATCTATCTGATGGGTCGTCTCCAATGAGAGCCTTACATGCTCTTCTACTAACTCTTCTTCTTATCTTTATCAATGCCGCGTTTTGCGTACGCGGGTAATAGCTGTACACGGGCAGTTACACAAAGATCCGATTTGTCACTTTTTCCAATTTTGTTTTGTCTTTGATCGGGTTGACTCATTTTTACTTCAATTGGAAATGCGGTTCTATCACATCTTTTGTTTACTGGCGACGTTTCGGTGCCTATTTTCCAGCACCATCATCAGGCAACACAACACTGATCACAATAGCAGATTTAAGCAAATGTGGTAACCTCGTTCCAAAACCATTCTATTTATATATATTTGACTCAACACTATTTTAATCATAGAATTTGTCTCAGTAACTAAACTCAATATATAACTTTTTATAATTAGCAGACCAATCATTACCTCACCTATACCTCATCTCATCTCGTATGCAGAATATTTTAGGGGAGAGAGACAGTATCGAACCTTTTGTTATTTGTTATAACTGTATTGCTACTATGTCAAACAAAGATGTGATAGAACCGCATTTCCAATTGAAGTAAAAATGAGTCAACCCGATCAAAGACAAAACAAAATTGGAAATAGTGACAAATCGGATCTTTGTGTAACTGCCCGTGTACAGCTATTACCCGCGTACGCAAAACGCGGCATTGATAACCTGAATGCTTACACACCGCAAAATATTGAGTTCAAAACCTATTTGAGGATCAAATATGATGCGACAGTGGTCACACTTATGAATCAGTACAAGCGGAAGAAGATGCAGATTGTTAGGCAAGTGGAAAATACCTCGTTCCTTAATAAATGTTTAAAATTTAATGTTATACCGAAATGTTTTAGATTTAAACTTTCATTCGTTTTGGATAAAGTAGGAAATACTCTTAAGCATGAGCTTTGTTTACATTTAATAAAAATATCGATTAAGAAACTAAACAAACGTAAATTTGAACTGATTAGAGAGAAGACAAAAATAAGGTCCATATTACTGGCGAGATTAGGTATGTTGGATTTCAAACATATTGAAGATTTCACAGACAAAACGAGGGATAATGAAATTAAAAAAAATAGACAAAGGCATGAAAAAAACTAGCAATATTGGGAATTAATTGCCCTTTGAGAAATAGGAGAATTGAAGAGGTCATGTCCAAACGTTTAGTTAATTTATCGAGAATGGATCTCAAGGAAGACCAAAAACAAATTCTTAATCTTGGACTTAATACTGCGATCCCTATTGATTACGTACCTAGGAATGAGATAATTACAGAAACAGTTAAGATTGCCCAGTTTCTCCCAGAAAAAGATAAGACTAGGTTTGAATTGGATGTGTCCAAAGCGGTGTTAGAGCACAAAGAGGTGAGATGCAAGCAGAGTTATGATCTAAAACACTTAAGAACAGAATTATTATCCAATAAAGTAATATGCCTCAAGGCAGATAAATGTGGTGCAACGGTACTTATGAACCGGTCAGATTATGAATTGAAAGTGTATGAACAATTAAATAATTTAGAGGTCTATAATAAAATAAATAAAGATTCATCTGACAAGTTACAAGGAAAAGTTAAGACTATAATTAATAGAATGATTGAGTCGAAGGAATTAGAACCAGGACTTGGGAATTCATTAATACAACGTGACACAGTCCCTCCAAGAGTTTATGGTCTAGTAAAGATTCATAAACAGGGGAATCCACTTAGATTAATCGTTAATGTACAAAACTCATCAACGTATAGATTGTCGAAATTTCTATGCAACAGAATTAGAAAATATACTTATTTCTTAGATTATACTTTAAAAAATACATATCATTTTATTGAAATTATTAGTAGATATAACTTGAATGATAATGATAGAATGGCTAGCCTGGACGTTGTATCGATGTATACTAATGTCCTGGTACAAGCAGCATTAGAAAGTGTGAAGCGTTGTTTAACAGAGTTCCCAGAGATAATAGAAGGTAGTAAAATGATGTTAAGTATTATTATGGAAATTTTAAATATTTGTATGTCCTGCACCTACTTTATTTCCAGAAAATAATTTTATAAACACGTTAAATGTGCCTCTTTGGGACAACCACTATCAGTCCCGGTTGCTAATATTTTTATGCACTATTTTGGAAAAAATCTGTTGTTAAAATCTCCTCTTAAGCCAAACTTGTATGTAAGATTCCTGGATGATATGTTTATAATTTGGAATCATGGGGATAATGAGTTAAATAAATTCCTCGAATTAGCCAACCAATTAGGTGAATTAAAGTTTACATTGGAAAAAGAGAATAATGATGAATTACCCTTTTTGGAAGTGAAAATAAAACGGAATGGTTCCAGATTGGAAAGAGATATTTTAGAAAAGAGACTTATTCAGGACTACTTCTTAATTTCTTATCAAATCACCCATATGGAATGAAAATAGGCATTCTTAAATCCATGATATTAAGAAGTCTTAGAATAGTGGATATAGAAAATAGAGATAAGGAAATGAGGAGATTAAAAGAAATATTCAAACTAAATAGCTATCCGTCAAGTATAATAGATAGATTAATAGATGAGATGTTACAGAGATTTAACAATAATATAATAAACAAAGTAAAGAAGGAAACGGAACCGGAGAAGCACAAAATTATGGTATTACCTTATTCTAAATTGAGCAGGAAAATTAGAATAATAGCAGCTAAATACAATATTAAAACAGTTTTAAGACAATCGCTTACTATAGGCAATAAACTACCTAACCAAAAAGAAAGAGTAGAACCCCTCAAGACATCAGGAGTATATGCGATACCTTGCAAAGAATGTAATCTCAGGTATATAGGCGAAACCATGCGACCTATAAAGGTTCGTAGAGGTGAACATAAGACAGCCTGCAAATATGGACACATTCAAAGATCAGACCTAGCTAGGCATTCGAAGGAAACGGGTCATGAAATAGACTGGGAAGGATGTAAACGCATCGCGTTATGCAACCGCAACAGATTAACTAGACTAATTAGAGAGTCAATTGAAATAAAATCAGGAAAAGGTGTAATGAATGTAACATCGGTAGAAAATTCATTGGGCCCAATATTTAATGAAGCATTTTCTATGGTCAGAAAACGTGAGGCTGCGGAAAATGAATTAAGTGGGAACCTAAGTAAAAAACCTTGCTTATAGAAAACTGGTTGCGAATGATCTGTACCAATATCAATTTCCTATATACTTATTTTTCTCAATAAAAATGTTCCAAAAGACGGTATACCGATTTAGCAAGGGTTAGTAGATAGAACATTAGATAAGACACATTTGACTTACATTGTCGCTTATATTTTCTATATTTATGTAAGGTAGGAATATCTTAATAAATGTATAATATGTTAGTCATAGAGAAGATATTCATGGTTAATAGCTACCATGTATCCTTTTAAGAGGAAACCAAAATGTGATAGATAGACGGA
Organism: Eudiplozoon nipponicum; assembly: GCA_029291075.1. Classification (NCBI taxonomy): domain Eukaryota; kingdom Metazoa; phylum Platyhelminthes; class Monogenea; order Mazocraeidea; family Diplozoidae; genus Eudiplozoon; species Eudiplozoon nipponicum. The sequence goes on from JAQBSW010002225.1 coordinate 44,662, forward strand.
TATATAGATAGGCCTATGGGTAGATTGATAGATTTATTCGATACACATAATATATATATATATATGACTCACACTGTTGCTTATATTTATATATATATGTTTTTATGCATATTTATATGTATTTTATATATTTATATAAGGTGTGAATAAATAAATATACAATTTGATTAATTGGTAAATAAAAAAACAGTAAGAAAAGAATAAAATAATAATTTGAAATATGCAAACGTATATATATATATATATATATATATATATATATATATATATATATATATATAAATATATATAGGATTAGGGATGTTGGTCTCATACTGTTGCTTATATTCATATATATGTTTTTATACATATTGACAAGTATTTTATATATTGATATAAGGTGTGACTAACGTAATAAATAAATATATAATAAGAATAGAAATTATTCATATTTAATAATTATCAATGGTCCTTTTTTTCTCTCTCTCTCTCTATTTATATATATATATATATATAAAGGTTTTACGATATTATATTTAGATATATATGTATATAGATATAATGAATTATTTTAGTCATATGAGCAAATATTCTTATGCAATTATTTCCAATAGTTGATTAACTTGGCAATGTGCTTACGATTAGTTTTTGAAAAACGTTAGTTGTCCAGGCTATCTCTATCTTTCTCTCTTTAATCGTTCACCTAAGCGTCGATATAACATTCACTCTCCATCCATCTACGTTATTTGCTGCTCCATATTTGAACTAATTTGTTGCTATGTGCGCAATACCTCACACACCATTGTATACATTAGAGTTCCCGGCTTTAAATAAAATACAGTATATGATAGTCAAGGTTTTAGTTTTAGCAATTTTAAATTTTGATTACCGTGACATAGTAGCAATACAGTTATAACAAATAACGAAAGGTTCGATACTGTCTCTCTCCCCTAAAATATTCTGCATACGAGATGAGATGAGGTATAGGTGAGGTAATGATTGGTCTGCCAATTATAAAAAGTTATATATTGAGTTTAGTTACTGAGACAAATTCTATGATTAAAATAGTGTTGAGTCAAATATATATAAATAGAATAGTTTTGGAACGAGGTTACCACATTTGCTTAAATCTGCTATTGTGATCAGTGTTGTGTTGCCTGATGATGGTGCTGGAAAGTAGGCACTGAAACGTCGCCAGTAAACAAAGATGTGATAGAACCGCATTTCCAATTGAAGTAAAAATGAGTCAACCCGATCAAAGACAAAACAAAATTGGAAATAGTGACAAATCGGATCTTTGTGTAACTGCCCGTGTACAGCTATTACCCGCGTACGCAAAACGCGGCATTGATAACCAAGGAATTTCTATTGATAAATGACATCATAGCAGTATCATACCATTATTTAAATAAAGATTGCTATCTTGATATAAATAAGAATCCAATTAAGCATACACTTGTCATTATAAACCAATCGTTGTATAAGACATTAAAGGCAATTCATCCAGTAGACCGGTTTCGACTTTGTTGGGGACTCTTCAAGTACAGTTCAGAATTGTGCCGCCGAATGGACTCGAACCGCAGATTGCACACAGTGTTCAGTTATATACTAGCTAGTTTTCGGTTAGCCTTTCCTTCAGGTGGTGCTGTTGTTATCCATTCAGACTAAATGTTCCAACTAGCCAACAAAATCTGTCGTTATGGAGCAGATAACGTGATACCTGGAGATTCTGTACTGAATTGAAAATTTACACAATTAAGCAAGTATTGATTGCTCGGGTAGTGATAACACTTAATTAAATTTTGCTTTCGAGCTTGATATAATCGCCAGTCTTATTATATATATATATTTAAATATATATATATATATATATTCTCAGTGTAAATCAAACATTGTTTCGTTCCATTTCAATAGAAATAATCAAGAGTTCGCAGCAGCCTTTTAATAGTTTATAGACAGTTGAGTATGGATTTATAAGATAACGCATATATTAAAGCAAACAAGTTATACAACATCTAATGGTTATCAAACAAATTGTTTGAGTAAAGAGTAAGAAGTATAAATCATGATAAAACTACGTGTGTAGGACCAGAAAAATTTAATCTAAAAATATTTTATTTGAAGCAGAAGTTTCACGCATAACAGAATAAGGTAGAAGTGGCCCTATCCCGCATATATAATGCAGCTAAATTACGCATGTCGTTTTTGTAAGAAACCTGTCTTTAATTGTAGTTGCAAAAGAGCAGCTGTCAATGTCGAGCCTAAACTTTATATATCAGTACACATGCACGAGGTTTTAACGTACGATCGTAGGCCGATTGACCAGATGATCAATAACCAATACGAAAGAATCTTGAAATCTAAACGCAATTTAAAATTAAATGGCAAATACTTGATTCTATATCATGCATTCTCTGTTGTTATTTCCTCTTTAATTTGCCTATATATATATATATATATATATATATATATATATATAAAATGTATTGCGTACCTTGAATCAAACTAGTTCAAATTGGACCAGGAGGGTACACCAAAGTCAGCATGAAAGTTTTTTTTAGGTATACATGCGTTTCGTGCTTAATGGCGACTCATCAGAAGGAAATGGTATTACGCCATATATTAACTATATATGTCGTCAAGGTATTTGGGAAAATTAGACGTTACAACCTAATATACGAATGTGTATATAAGAAGTAATAGAGTTAACTTCATATAAAGTCTTCGAAAACGGGATTTCAAATCAAACTAACTATATATAATATATACCTCGCCTATAATGGGTACAAACACAAAATTTATTGAATCGGTACCTTATACTAACACTATGGTTGTCGAGTCGGTGCATGGTACCAACACAATGGATTTAAAAATATGATAGATTTCATCAAAACGGAGTATTATTACAACTTTTAAACACCTGTTCCTTCATAAAATACATACATTCTAGCTTTGATCGACATCGGTTTTAAAATATATAGTGGGTATAAGGCTTAGAACTGGCTCCTACTGATGAATCGCCGCAAGTAATCTGGGACCGACAAATGAAGATATAAAACGAGAATTGATAAACATAATTTAAAACGAGGAAACGAAATCGGATGATTTCAAAAGAAGTACCCTTTCGCTTATTTGTATAGCGCAGCAGTTCTGTCTCAGAGAATCTGAAGCCTTGTGGTCAAAAATAGAAAGGATTACAAATATAAAATGAAATAATTTGCTCAAAGATCTTAATAACAGATTTGGATGAATTTTCTAAACTTTCAAACTTCCTATTCAATTCAGAAGCAAGTTTTGTTGCAGAATTTTTTTCTTCTGAACAAGAAAATTCTTATTGATAAAGATATTAGCATTATTCAGGCCTCAATTGCGAATTATTTTGAAAAATTAATTAATAGTTTTCTTTAAATGAGTTTAACGAACAATTCCTAAAACCATACCTAGTTAGTAATTTAGGTCAATAGAAACGGTGTTTAAAGGAAATCAACTGATAGCAAAAAACATCGAGAAGGACTAAAATAACTTCAAATGAATGAGTCCATAAGGTTAGTGACACCTGACAAAGGATCAGGTGTCGTACTTTTACAGAGAGCTGATTACAGCACAGCAGTGATGAATATAATCTGACCAATGGAAATTCAAAAAGGACGTGAAACAAAACGAAGATTCTACTACTGCAGAAGAAAAAAACTAAACACAGATCTAGTAAGAATAGTGAAGCGCGTCAAGGAGACAGATTTTGACTCGAACTTCCAAACTAAAATTCTCTATGCATTTCGAATAGCCAAATTAATGGGAAAGGCTCTCACTAGGCTGTATGACTAACCAAAAATCAATACACATTTAATATACTGTGGAGTCCCGCCAATGTGGCCAATTATATCAATGGAAAACGAACCGATGTATAACCCATCATAGTTGTTATACAACCTAATTTATCCATTGAGAAACAGAGTAAACTGTCAAGGACACCTTCGATTTGGCAGAATAACTGAGAGATAAATAAATGAACGGTGATACCAATTATTTAAATCAAGGTTGCGTTCTTGGTATAAGCATCTTGCCCGTTATGTACATACATTTGCCAGTTTAAACTAAGCATTGCACAATTTACTAACTAATGCTTATTAGTTAGCCTGTCCCATTAGGTGGAGCCTATATGGCATAACTTCAGACCTAAAGTTCCAACGACCCACCTTCAATCTGTCATTATAGGAGAGAGACCACGCAACTAGTGGTCGTGGTCATGAATTCCAGATTCAGAAGCAGACGTGTCCAAGTTGAAGCCCAGTCCGCGGCAAATTCTGTATGTGATGAGCTCCCAGTAAGGACGAAAACAGTCTGATGGATGAATTGCCTTTTCCACATTGTACAGCACTTTGTTTATACTGACAAACGTATGTAAATAATTGGTCAGGTGTTTATATCACGATCACAACTTTGATTAAAGTAAATATACATTCATGATTGGATTTACGAATCTATCAGTAGTAAATCCAGAATATTAGCTGTAGATAATGATAGAAATAATAATTATTAATAAATGCTGTTCAATGGATTACTGTTGTCCTGTCTCATATATTAAAAATGGCGAATTTACTTAATATCGTGGAATATATATATATATATATATATATATCATTTAATTTGTCGATAATTGAGTAGAAAATTAGAAAGAATCAGTTCGTATATCTAAAATAATTCACCATAGTTTTGTGAATTTCAACTTTAAAACTGAACATTAAAAAAAATATATAAAAAATAAGATAACGTTTACCAATACTTAAACTGGGTATCAAATTTCATGCCAAGTTATTTTAGTCAAAATTAATTAATTGAAATTTCCTGTATCTTACTTTCTCCATTGAATAAACTTACTCTTATAATCAAACATAAAGGCGAATAACCTTAAGAAATATTTCTTTACAAAAACATATTTTTTATTGAGGTTTATGAGGTGATACTAGAATAAAGCGCATACATAGTTTTTGCATAGCATACTTGATATAGTTTCGATAATACTGTACCTCAATGAAATGTACGATGGATAGGAACTAAATTGTCTCATGCAACACAAAGGATGGTCAGATGATTAAGAATAATGAGCATGAAAAAATATTGACATTTTATATTTAAATAAATATCACTAACTGAATAATACCGACAGAAATGTGTGCATGGCGAAGAGTTTCAAAACAATAGATATCTAAATCACGCAATTATAACTTCAATGTTAAAAATGATACCCATATTTAAAGCAACATAATTAAATTGAATCGATGAAACTTGTTGATGCTTTTCTAAACAAATGCATACGGCATGGAGCTAATTAACGCAGAACTGGAGTTGAGATAAAGTAACTTCAAATAAGAAGTAGAACCAAGGACAAACTGGTGGCAGGGTTAATTATGGAAATACTTAAAATTGTCCAAAACAAAAGAAATCTTTCTGTAAACTGCCAGAATAAAATTTTATACTCACAAAATGCTTTAACAAATCAATAGGCTGCCTGAAGCAAATCGGCAATACCGCAAAAGCGGTGTAGTTGGTCAACTATTAGCCAGTGCATAATGCTTCAATTCAAATTAATTTAGAATTTCTGCGGCTTACAATAGCTTCAACAACGTCTAGTATTCAATAAATCCAATTGTATTGACCCAGTCGAGTGCAAACGATGTAAAATGGAAGCTTTCAACTAGTGTATACGCTCATAGTCATAGTCTATATTTCCCCGGCCTGTGGAAGGGAATCGAGCGCATAATATTTTTAGTTCACTGGCTTATATCAATTGCTAGAGGTCTATTGGCCAACTTCAACCTCTTATCAACTTCTATTCATATAAAATTCAATACAGCAACGTTTTAATTATAATTACCTGATCTGCGTTTTGACTAACGCAGATCAGGTAATTAAAATTATTCCAGGTGCGCATCAAGGCAACTCCTTCAACGTTTTAATTAGATTTGTCTTGTTTTAATCAGAAATGAGTTCAATTTGACTGGCGACAATTATACCTAGACGGACAGCCTAGTTTATTATTTTAAGATAGCAAATATGCAAACTAGCGGATGATATTGAAACAAAGAAGCATGGAATGCAATTACCTTTGCTTAAAAAGGAAGACACATAAATAAAAAAGAATGAAACATCTAGCGAAACGATCATCGTAAGCGTCAATAATACGTTAATAAACAATATTGATACAATCATCGGAAGGTTAATAGTGGCATTTTGAAGCTAGTCTGATGATCGGTTAATTTCTAAGCAGAAAATTAATCCCAAAATTTTGTTCGAATGTCAAATTGTAAACGAAAATTGAAGAAGGTGAAGAAAGCAATTTTTCAACAATTACAAAAACTTGGCTAAATTATATTGCGATTTACGAAATCCTTAAACAATCTTATTGACATTTGCACCTAGGGTAGGTGAGTCCTGATGCAAATTATTGCCTTGGGCTTGATTATCCTGATTTCGATATCCCAAGAGGGATTTTTCGAAGGTTAAACTCAAATTTAATCAAAGAACTGGATGGAATTTTGTATTTGGTGTTGAGCACTTAGTAACAAATTAGTTTAAATATGACAAGAATGATTGACCAAAGACAGCATGAACGTAAATTATACTCATTGTTTCGTGCATACTGGTGACTCATCAGTAGGAGCCGGTATTACGCCCTTTAACCACTGTATATTTGGCTTAGGAAAGTGGGACAATAAGACGATATAATCACCTATACGAATAGGTGAAGATAACTTCATATAAAGTCTTCGAAAATGCGAATTCAAAGCCAAGTCACTATATTTAATATATATAGCAAGTTTGTAAAGAGTACCAACATTATAGCGATTGTGACAGTACCTGATTCCAACACTATGTTTACCGAAATGGTACATAGTACCAACACTATGTTTACCGAGTCGGTAAATGGGGCCAACATAATTGATTTCAATATATGCTAAAGTTCAACAAAATTCAGAATTACAACACTTGCCAGTCCAACAAACCTATACACTCTGGCCTTGATCGATATAGAATGTGTGCGTATTTCTATAACCAAATTTTTAATTCTGCCGAATCAAATGCTTTAAATGTGACACATTTCTATTGCTTGGAATAAATTATCAATAAAACATTAATGAACATTTGTATATCCCCAAAGAAGAACAACAACGGAGAGTCTTGAGATGAATGAAGAAGTCAATAATTTATTGTACGGGCCGTTACAAAAATGGACATATTAAGGATTTCGGAACGGGTAAACAAACCGATCTAATGTTGTGTAATAAATTGAGAATTAAGTTTGTCTCTACAACAGCATAAACTATTAGTTTTTAATCGTATTATAAGAAACAACAAAATACTTAAATTTCAGTTAAATTGTTTTTGTCATACTGTAGCATGCAATTGAATGCTATGTGAAAGTTCAAGATTTTCGTCTGGTTTCTGCAGATGAAGACGATTATACAATTCCATTTATTTTAAAGTGACATATAATACAACGGTTGTGCTGAATAATGAATAGAAAATCATTTGGCTCATTATGACTTACTTTACTAATCGCGTTATTTTAATTAATTAGAACATCAAAGTGTCAGACCCTATTCATTAAATAAATAGCCTTCACAAAAGGCTATGCCAAAAACAATAGCTTGTAGTAGTGTGGAAAAAATTGCAATAAATTTCTGTTCATAACTGCATAGAAACTGTGCAGCCGAAACTACTGGGCAAATACAATGTATGCGATACTACTTGGGATGGAAGTCACATATATGATTTCAATAACTTTTAAATGTATTGGCATTTTCTGATGCCTGTCAGTGAAGTTGGAACTGCACCAGTGAATATGACTATATTGCGCAAAATTATTTTTTAAAAATGAGATTGATTTTCATCCGAACATCACTGGCTCAAATTAAAGAATTGTTATCACCATCGGAAAATCAATATTCGTTTGACGGTTTAAAATTTAAACGTGTGGTAGAGCTAACAAAATATTTGTCCGTGGCAACATAGAGATTTTTCAGTCATTTTCAGTCATGTGCTACAGCGTACTGTTTTCTCACAAACCACACCCAAATATATAGTGGGTATAGGGCGTAATACTGGGTCCTACTGATGAGTCGCCAATAAGCACGTAACGAATGTGCACGTGATTATACTTTTCGTTCATGCAGTATTTGGTTTATCCTTCTGGTCATAATTAAACTAATTTGTTACTAGGTGCGCAACACCTAATACATACATATATATATATATATATATATATATATATATATATATATATATATATATATATATATATATGTATTCGTCCACAAACAGTATTTTAACTATATTTCCATACCATGTGTATAAATTGCGGTTTGCCCACGTTTGTCAGCTGGTCATCGAGCTCTGATGATCATCATTGAAACTATAGGCGCCTCATTACCTGAAACTGATTGTAGTCTCGCTATTTTTTGCGAACGTGTATTAAGAATGGAATTGGTTTTTACCTGAAGCTCGCCAACTTGATTTAACCAATTTTTATAGCCTCCATCGGAATTACTGATTCTTTAAACTTTAAAACTTATACAAGCGAGACAAAAATGTTATATTCATGACTGCAGAGATATTGTGCAACTGAAATTTCCTGATAAGTAGTATGTATGCGAGACTTCAGGGAGGGAAAGCTGTTTATATGTTTTATCCTCATTAGTCATTTAACCCCTGGGCTATCAAAAGACCATGGAGGTTCAACACAGTTCAGTAATTGTAACTGTATGTGAGTTTTATATGTCTTGTAATAGGTTGGATAAAATGGGTTTGATGTTAATCTGAAGCTCAAAAAAATTGACTTTCAAAATTTTTATTACCACCCGCGCAATCAATTATTGTTTATTTTAATACTCTGTTATGGTTTCCGTAGATATTATAGTTCTATTAATTGCAATTGTAATTTGTAATAAAATGGTTAGGTTGAGCAATAATTAAATTATTCTCGAGTTTATTAAGTTTTACTTTAATAATCTTGTTACTTCTGTTGAATTGAATGCGGAGCTGTCGGGTTCAATTCACACAATAATTGGCCTACACTATGGTACTTTTCTGACCAGATCAGAAAAGTTTATCATTACATTTAATACAATTACTATTGTCTAGCATTATAGTGTACTTCATAGTATAACACTTGGAGCTTGAATCCTGGTGTCCATTGAAACCTCAAGTCCACTCGATACTGTCGATCTTTTGGCTTCAACAACTGCAATTTGAAATACTCGTGTGTCTCCATAAATGACGATGGTTCGAGAAAGTTACTCTAGCTTTCTCGATTCTCATGCTCACCTTGTCAGACATATTTTCCGAGCTACTGATAGAACTGAGAAGTTATGTTAACCTATCAATTATGTCCAGTTCTTTTCTCTTCAGTCATAGAGTTGAAGTGGTGAGTGATCCAGTAAAAGTATCTTACATTTAGATGGTGTGAATTTCATACCGAAAGACGTCTGTATAGTCAAGATCGACTAATTTAGCACTCGGGATAACTTAGTCACCTGCACCCTAAACATATGAAAGACTGTCGTTCACAATATTATTTATTAAAAAATTAAATAAAAATTGGGAAAGAGGACAGACTTGGTAAATACAGATGCTGACAGTAACGGTGTGTGATAATTCAATTTAGACCTTTACGCGACAAGAAGAGCTTGCGTAGAATATTTACAAATTTGATGGGCACACTACATTTCGACAGAATATCGATTAGAACACTACGATCCACAAAATCAAATGCACCATTGACGTATAGAAAGACGGCTATCGTGGGACGTTGATATACATTTTACTGATCAAGAACTTGCCTTATGATAAATATATTTGTAAAAACTCGGTCTGGCCGGAATCGGACCTCTTCTTCACCAGTATGTGATTCACATGAAACGCTTAAACAATGTATAATAATGGGAGCAAAAAACGTAGTTACGACTTGAGTCGGACTTATACCACGATCTTTACTACACAAATTATGATTGCCTTATTTGAAGATAGGAATGGCGGTCGACCCACTCAAAATAAGCGCAACAGTCTCAGCCTTCCATGTAGTACGGAAAAGATTAGTCGAAACTCCATAATTAAGCTCGGAACCAAATTATCGGAGCCTACAGCTTGCATTCCGTAGCTATAAATCTGATGTATTTTCAAGACTAACGTTCAACACTTTTCATGCGGGCATACTTTCAGGGATCGGGACTGACGCGTGTCAAATAAAATTGATCTCTTAAGTGTCCAACCCACCTTCTAGGGCTACTTATTCTATCGGTTATTAGATGGTTGTTGCTATCATTTATAGTTTCTTTAACTTCTAGTATTCTCCCAAATGTTGCTCGGATAAGTTGGAACGAACAGCGGCTATTTCCTGATGCGAACGATACTTTTATTACTTTAGCCTTTCTGGTCGAAAACTGTGTTGAAGTTGGCGTCTTACAAATCTACGAGCATTATTATAAGCCAAGCTAGATGGAATTTAGCGCCTAGTTTCGCGAATTTCCATAGATTTTTACAGAGACCTAATGATTATTTTTACGGGAGCCTACAATGTCACATAAAATAGTTATCAGCAACTTACAAATTCGAATTTTCGCCAACAATATCAATTAAATTTTATTTTAGAATAACATCACATTTTGACTGAAAGGCGATTGTTCGAGTTTGCTCACATTAATTTGACGTTTATTCCTAATTATTTTTCCTGAAATCCGGAATGCAAATCTACAACGCGTAAGTACATGGTCAGAGTTGACATAAGCGTTCCAAAACGAACGAAAATCCTTATTGCTACAAGTCATATTTGAGTCAACCGTTGTCCAGGTGCTGGAGGATGCCATGTTGCATAACGTATTACACTTGGTCTTAGTTATGTACTATTTAAGTATAATCTATTTTCCGCGCAACTATACAGTCATTCAGCATTATCATTGCGCATCGAGCTTAAGGTGCATCTCACACATAAATGAAATTCTGTGTTTCTTAAGCGTTCAACTTGAACAATAATATCACACATAACCAAGACTATATCTGAAATTCTTGCTTTAGTTATTAAGTAGCTTGTCGGAGTAAAAAGTGTCCTTGTTGTCATTTGTGCTGCAATCAATGGGACCATATGCAGAATTGATTGAAGTTTCTGGTGTTGATTTTAGTAGATTTAATAAACGTGTCGCGCAAAGTCAATTATCTACAGGGATCCATTCAATTAAGCAAGCTTCAGCTCGTTTACTAAGGACAATATCGACACCCCATTTACCGGCTTGAGAAAACTCCGTGGAACCAGATGTTCGAAACCAATAACGCTTAGATAAGGATGGTGCACCCAGTTCTGTAATGCACATAGGATCCTGCATTTTGGTTTCAGATAGGCAACATACATCGATTTCTAATTTATCCAATGTATGTGCAAAAGCTCTTTGTCGTCCAGTTAGTTTTAATGTTCGCACATTAAATGCGCCGGTGTTAAAACGTAACCTAGGTGTAATGAATGGTAGATTACTTGAGTTGTTTTCGAAATTTGGCAATGCGATATTGGGCTCAGTTATATGATCAGCACCAAACATATTCATAGTATCTAAAAGAGCGTTTTTATTAGACTGCGAAGAGGAAAGGGAAGGAAAATAGGCAAAATCGGAGACGAAGGTGGCTGCAACAGCCTTTTTTTGCTTGACCACCCTGAACGATTCAGCAGAGAAGGCAACCGATTTTAACCTGCGCGAGGGTCAATGCAGTATGGATTCATTAGAGTTCCTATTGTTCATGGTCAGTACCAACTGAATCAACGACCAAAAAGGCGGCTTGCACATCCTGCCCGACAAGTTTCGGTGGAATTTCCGGTAAATGGCTGGATTCGCGGAAGTGTTGGATCAATTATGTCATGGCCGTGTACTGTTTATCGAGATATCGATCACTTAAACACAAAGAAACTTATTCTCATTTATACAAAAATGATAATATGAGCGTGTTCACAGGGTCTGATGGAAATGCCAAGTCAATTCTGCCTTACAGATATAGAGTCTGATTTAACTCACAGGGCAGAAGACGCAGTTCTAACATTAATTAGGCATGTAAACATACACAATCAGACATCCAAGCATGAAAAGTCAGTCGGAAGTATGAGTAATATGGCCAGATGAAATATTGCACTTGCTTTATTAATTTTTTTTTAACATGAAGAATTGGGGACTGACTATGGCTTCCGCCGACGGTGGCCGAAATATATCCAACGGAAAGAGAACTGGAACTCAGCCTATGTTTGCCACAATACAGATCAGGTAATTTTGATAAATCCAGTTTCGCAATTTTTTCATTCTTTAAACTAAACATACTATTTTTGCAAGTTTAACCAATTATAGATGAACATTTGGCGCACACATTTTAAAGACACATAGTAGGGAAAGCTAAATTTATGGAGCATAATTTTTAATAAATAGGCGAACTAAAAAGGTGACAAATTTCCCATCACTCAAGGGGGCAACACTGCAATCTTATAAGCAATTTGTAGTGTAAATTAAGTACAAAACGGTTTTATTAAATCTAAATTTACTGCAATGTTTCTAATAATTACAACGACAAATCCAATAAGAAATTTGATGTCATTATTAAGAGTACTACTACTAATATAATGACAACAAAATAAAACAAAAGTAGCTACATAAAGAAATAGAACAAAAAGCACAATTTCCGGATGTCCGACCGATTAACTGTTTGTTATTGCGCAAATAGAAAACACCGATAGACATGCATTCGCGCAAATGCATGCGAATATCGTCACAAAACCCCCATATAAGCAAGTCTGCAAAAAAACCATAATGATGAATTAGACCGTTATTTTCAGACGATTTAAAAAATAATCCAATTTTATAGAACCAATCGCACAACGTAACAAATTATCGTCAGTCTCATGCTCCATGTGTTGTGGGAATACTTCCATAAAACGGGATTGGCGTTTATACATAGTCCACAAAAATAATACTATCACCAACCATGCAACCAATAATTGCTTTAATACATTATTAAGTTTTAATGCCAGATAACACCGTACCAAATATTAAACCGTCGGTGCCTAGTGAAAGTAAACAGGTAGAATTATTGCAGAATTCACATTCAATATCATTAACGGACATATGACATAATAAAAAATACGTGTAACAGACGATAGCTTCAGAAAATATTATATTGTAAAAATCAAGTCCGCAATATTTATTTCAACAATATACACCAACACTCAAAAAATATAAATACTACCGCCACATGGAAATGCTCATTGGATGCTTCGCGACATAAAAAAATGTTGATATTTTGAACCATTTATGTGCAGTAATTTTTCCTGCCACGAAGTGTACGATACTGTCAGCGGTAATCTGAATTAAGACGCAAAAATGAGCTGTATAAGCTAAGGATAGTTTTAAAATGTTGCGGCCTGCTTTTAGAAATTGAAACTGATGATAATTGTCAAATTATTATTTTTAATTTTGGAAATAGTTGAGGGAGTCATCTCAACGTGAGAAATGGATAACAAAATGAGCGTTACTCGAGTACAAATGGTCGCTAATGCAACTGTAAACAAAATTTCATAGTATTGCACAACTGATGCACTGTAGATCGAGAATATAATTCGAAATTTGCGAGAAGACACGATGCAGGGTCGAAATGCAATCGCCTGTAAGGCTACAATGTAATTCCCATGTACTTGGATGCCAGATTGACAATTTATCTCACACGTCGTAGACTAAGTTGGACACAACACACTTGCCGAGAGGCGCAGTTGGAAACAAACGTGAATAACTCAATCAAACCATACTCCGACTTTATTTGTAAATGGCAAAACGTCAATCATAAGTTGATAATAGGATATTTACAATCAATAATAAATTTAATATAAAGCACTTGAGAGCAAAAAATGAAAATATAAGTTGTTATCCATACAGAGTAGAGCCTGTCTTGTATATTAACAGAAATTTTAATTGAAACCTTAAAATCCAATTGCAGAAAATAAAATGTTGCTCCTTGCATGGTAGTGATTACTCTGTACTTGAGGCAAGGGAAAAAATTTATGTTAATGTTTCAAATTAAAACACATCTACAAGATTTTTTTGTAAAGTCTAAACCATTCATATTTTAAACAAACATTGATAGAGAGCTGGTGATAACATTTCTATAAATCGAGTTTGTGAGCCTGAATTAAACACCAATCCAATTGAATATAAACAGTCGCACAAACTAGTAAATGCAGCTGACGAAAATTGGGCTATTTTGTTCGACTGGTCAGATACAATAGGATTTTTGTTTTTATTTATAATTTATTCTCACGCGTCTGCGAAAAAATTAGAAAGAATATAAGGTCTTGTGCAAAAAAATCACCCATTAAAGAAAATCATGAACCAAAACAGATGAAACATCAAACCAACGCAATGAGTATATAATCAAGCATCGATCCAATGATTTAGGCCACACAATGCCGACCAGTAGAAGTCCAAACTAAACAGCTGATCTTGCAACAAATTTTGAAAATAACCTAAATATCATTTACATTGCCATCCGTTGCTATAAAGACGACTATATAGGCTACACCGCACGCGTTTCTGAATTTTTGGTTTAGGAACTCAATTTTGTACAAAATTATTATGTTTACAAAACTGAACTAATGCTGAGCTTATTGCGTAACTTTGTAGGTAGTCTTAATGTATAGACAACATTAATGGTTAAATCTCTTAATGCAGACTAGAAATACTGCAATTAATTTTAGGCACGTTGTGGCTAGATAAACTGCAAAACTAATAATCAAATGTTAAAATTGGTGATAAAAAGTCAGTTTAAGCTTTTGTTCAGTAAAATGTCAGTTAAGTAAATGCTAAATGGAATATCGGATATATATATATATATATGATATATATATATATATATATATATATATATATATATATATATATATATATAGGAGAGAAAGAGAGAGCGGGAGAGAATGGAGTCAGAAAGTATACAAATGTGTAATGTATAATTCGGTATAGATAACGAATGCAAGCGACAAATCGTAGCTCAAATAGAATTATTTTAAAAGAGTGATTTGTGGGCAGAGGGGATGGATGAAAAATCACCATGAGAATTCAAAGGAACTGAGAGATTAAAATGCAGTGAACACCTATTTTAATTAGATTGGAAATGTTACGTTCGCGTACACACAAAATATCCAAAATCTAAACAATGCCGGTATGAAGCACGTGACTCACACTGGTGTGAGAGATAGAGTTCAAAGCAAGAAACTGTTCAACTGACAACACAAGCAATACATTGATTCAGGAATGACGTGAAAATACTTCAGCATAATGCATATAGTCAAACCAAATAAGCTAAATTGGTGCAATTAAACGATGATTGATTTGCATACAAATACATTACATTAGTCATTGACACGAAAGCAATGTTGAGAAGAGGCAGGTTCGAAGGAATGATTTGACATGATCTACAAATTAAGCATGTATATCATCGTGCATTTAGAAAAAAATTCTGCCTGAACCTGCCAAAGTGAGCATAAATGCTAATCTGACCGAAAGACGTTTTCAAACACTTCAGTTTTCCCACTACAATTTGCAAATGCTCACAATAAACGACCCACCAAAGCTTAATTCAGTTGAGTTTGACACCGGCAATGCGATCATAATTAAGAAGTGACACACACACAAACAAATTGACTGCATGCTATGTAGTGCAATCACGAGCGCTTAAGTATTATAAAAATATAAGAACAAGTTTCGAGAATGTAAAAATTATAAAATATATTCATAAAAAAGGATTTTTAGAAAATAAGATTACCCAGTCAAGTATTAGTTACACGGATTATTTTAAAACATGGATCAAGAGAATAATTGACATAGTGTACAGATAAAATTTAAATTGTTTTAGAGAAAAAAGTGAGCATAAAATATTATTTATCGCTTGCATGGCGGTATTCTGTAACCATGAGCCATAGCTAAGACTATGTTTGTGAGTTTATTAGTTGCAGCTGCGCGCAAATCGTCTTAACAAAAAAGAATGGCGATTTTGCGAAATATCGATCAGAGAAGAGCAACAGTTGGCCATCGGCAAACAAAAACTGTGCAGATACGGAAGGAAAAGTTCAAACCGAGGCACGAATAAGAATATAATTAGGCTAATCTAGCCAAATTTAGTTCATGCTAACTAATCTGTAGGGCTGTTTGAGACAAAGAATTTGTTTGCCAGGCCAATATACAATAAAATGCGATAGATTAGGAAAGTGATTGCTAATGTGTGTCTACTAATTATGTACACATTGCACCGACACTATGCACAATTCGGTCAGGATAGAACAATGAATGCCTTTCCTAAACTAAAGCGGAACTGATTTTTTTCGAATCCACTCATAAAAAACACAAGGAGAAAGGTAAAATGTCAGGTGGCAGGCAAATGCGATAAAGGTGTACACACGCAGATGCAAGAAGCCAAACTGATTCGGTACACAGCCGCCTAACTGACATCAAGAAACTAAAAACCATTATATTTACAAATGCAAATAGTTTTCGCGCTAAAAGTGATCTATTACAAAAAATAGGCAAGAACAAAATACAAATTAGAGAAGAGTTACAATTTAAGAAAACCTAAACTGAACAAATTTGAATCACAATTTTTATTTTACATATTTTAGGGACCAGCTTTAGCAATGATAACACGCACGCACAAATGAAGCTATACATAGCAACAGTTAAACAAGTTAATGGGCGATATCCTGTTCACATAGTGTGAACGTGAAATATAGATAAAGAAATTTGTACTCATGAAGGCAAAGGGAATATTTCGAAATTTGCAAGGACCATCGAAACAAAATAATGGTTTAAAATTTTTCGGTCTGAGTGAGATGTTTATTCAATTGAGCTCAACTGATTGTTGCGTCAGTTTAATCGCAATTAAGGGACACTTTTAGATTGTCAAAATTTAGTGAGCTGTAACATTGGTTGATAAAACAGAATCACTCAATTTCATGATTGCATTCACTGGGTTGCTAGTACAGAACAAGAGTCGCGAGGCACTTATAGGTAAGCTCGAATACAAAGAATGAAACACTGAAATGTTCATATATTCACATATGCAGGAAAAATAATGTTAGCGCGATAAAGTAGAATTCATCAGTGAAGTTATCTGTACCGATATATATCACAAATATCACGTTTCGATAGTGCAATATTGTGCAATATACAGTTGCAGTTAGATTAAATAGACTGAAAATGGTTAAACAATCATTCATTTCATTCGACAGTCAGAATTATTTGCCAGTGTCAAGAGAAATTTGCTCAATTTAGATAGACAAAGAAACAGATAAAAACAGGTTGACCGACTACACCGGTTTCTCCCCGTAGAAGAATACCACCATATTTGACAGAAGCGTTAATTATTGAAAGAATACTCAGTTTAGGAAGATCACAACTTTGAAACTCATTATCACAATAAGTAACAGTGGACACACAAACATCGGTTGTGTGAATAATGTCTTATAGAACACTAGTCACCGCAAATAACATCACAAACGTATAGTCTCGCTCAAGCATAAAAAAATCAAGCCAGTAAAATGAAAATTATGAAAATTACGAAAATCAGTTCGGCCCAACGGTTAGGCTAATAAAAAGACTGATGTCGATGTTGCCAATCGTGGATCTCGTCGGTGTGACTGGCTTATTCAGCTGGCGTTGACTTTGACGTTGAGACGGATGTGCCAAAAGTTTGTTTCTGTTCAGCATCATTGATGCGGCATACATCGACATCATTTTCATCACCATCATGAGAATCGCCACCAACTCCATTCTCCATTCGTATCACTTTGGCTATGCTGTTTGTATAGCTCCGTAGCTTTTCGTTATCAATACTTCTACATACAGAATGGAGGCAAAAAATAAATTTATGCTTTCTACAATGCTCTACCAGGCTGCGCTCTGCGATTGTCACATTTAGAGCATCCACGATTTTCTTCCGTGGGTAGAAAAAATATCAGTTTCGCAAAAATCTTATTGATTCTCATTTCCAAGTACGCGTTGTGTTCGTCTTCGTGGTGGCTAGGTACTGATTCGTCCCCTAACTCTGAAGGCTTCAACATCGTTTACAGAAACCACTGCAAATGAGGTACGACCTATTTTTCGTTGATTGGCAACGTTTCGGTACCAAATTTTCAATACCTTTTTCAGACATGTAATTACACCGTACAATTCTGACAATAACAGATTTAAGCAAACGTGGTTATTGTCAGCATTGTACTGCGTGCGATTAGAGGCCTGGAAATGAGGCACCGAAACATAGCCAGTCAACGATGATTAAATCGTACCTAATTTCCTGTGGTTAGTAGGCATGACGCTGAAGCCTTCGGAGTGAGGGGACGAATCAGCACGCAGTTACCACGGACGAACTCAAAGCGTACTTGGAAATGGGAATCAATAGGAATTTTGCGAAAATGATAGTGCAAATCTACTACCCACGCAATAATACAGTGCACTCTATACTACAGTGCAGAAGAAAGAATTACGAGCAAAAGGTAACATAAAGATAATCAGAAATATAAATCAGTCGCTCACATGTGGGCTACAGAAAGGCCTGACGACATGGCACACAAATATTCAAACTTTACCATACAACCTCTGTAAAATCAACAAAAGCGATATGGAGAATAATATGCGACGAAACGAAGTATCGTATCCAATGCTTAACCGACGTCTGCACAAATTGAACGATCACTCTATTAAAATTATTTACCCACAGCCTATTGTCATAACTCAAACTGATGAATTTAAGCTAAAAGTGAATGTAAAACCTAATGTATTCCAGATACATTTTTAATAATATAGGATCAACCCCGATACAAAGGTGGAGAAATATATGCATACATATACATGTATATACACAAACATGAATACATTAATATATACATACACACAAACACATATACATACATACATACATTCATATTTAAATACATACATATATGCATACAAATATTTATACATAAATCCGTACATAGTTTTATATACCCTACATACAAAAATACATTATTAGGACCTCTTCAAATACTATCAAAAAAGTTGTGCGGACAGGACTCGAGTCTGTGACCCTAACTAATGAGCCTGCCGCTTAAATACATACAGAAAGGTAGATATATATATATATATATATATGTATATATATATATGCATAAATGCATACATACATAGAAACGAAAAGGTTTATCAGGCTCCAGCACAGTGGGCTACATATAGGTGGAGGTAAAAATAAATAATTTTCCGATCCAGGATCAACACACAGAAATCGCTGACCTTCGAATACATTATACCAAATGCCAGTGTTCATCAATTAACTAAAGTAGAGACAGAGATCAGAATAATGCTACCGACACGGCTATCAACGGCCACATATTGAAATAGAAACAGGTATAAATATTCGAAATATGGAACAAAAATACGTTATCCATTTTCTTATTTAGTATAGAGAGAACTTAGTTTCCACTTGAGGCATGATAAAGAAAACGCATAAAAACTTTCAGCTCTTTAAAATAAGCATTTTTCAGCAGCAAATTGTGCCGATTGTCCAACGAATCTCTTAAAATTAAAAAAAATCACTGAGCATTATTGGCACAGTTTATTCATAACAGATGAAACAGCAGCTAAAGAAACCTGAGCAAAGCATTGATTCAGATAACGTAAACTGTTATGAAAATATGTCGTTCTACAATGTAAACCAAATATCGCGTAACAAAGCAAATGCAATTCATCAAGTTAATCGGCTTCGTTCTTATCGAGTGCTCATCAAGTGCTTGCGAGAACTTTCATGATAGGGGTTCAAATCATAGAACATGTTTTCAGAGTCTAGCAACTCGCCCACTAAGCTATCCAAGGTGTGTACTACTTGGCAAGTATTTGATAAGTGTCCAAAAAGGAAAAACTCGATCGACAAGATTAATTTTACCTGTTCTCTTATTAACATTTAGTTATATATATATATATATATATATATATATATATATATATATATATATATATATATATATATAATATGTAGTCTATTGGTAGGCTTTTGAATACGAATATGTTGTGGTAAAACTAAATACTGCACCAGGTAAAAAAGAAATTTATCCGGTAGACAGGTTTTTTCCTATTAGGAACTCGGCTAGTACTGCTAAGAATTTACCGCGGATGGGGCTCGACACGGGGTCCAATTTCTGCGTATTCTGGGACGCTATTTACTGCGCTACAACTGGCGCCCAATACACGCAATTCTAGTTCATATACCAACTTCAAATTTTGGTTCACCTTTCCTTCAGGTCTGCATAAATACACGCAAGAATTTAACAAAGAAACTTCATAATAAATTATTATTGGATATAAAATGAAATGTTCAATATATCCTCAAACAGTTGTTGTACATAATGACCTTATCCAACAGTTTGATAGGCACCACCGCATTAAAAAATTAAGTTTAAAATAAGCTATTTAAAAAACTCTACTTACGCTAGCTGGATAAACAGAATGCCATTGACACGATTTAAAAGCTCTAGCAGACTCGATAACGTCGGGTACTGAACTGTCAGAACACCAGATAATGATTCCTTAGTAAAACTGGCCACTCCGTGACCAGTTGCTGCTGAATTCGCGTCAGTATGACCAGATGCCTTTCCATGGTGATGATTGCCTGTTTTGTCAGACCTATTGGCGTTTTTGTCATTTGAAACAATCATCTGACATGTACCGGTATCATTTGAACCATGCTGTTGTGAATCTACAATTTTCTTCGCCAATGCATGTTTCGCTCCTGTAGGTTCCGGCTTACCCTTACCCCCAGTTCCTATGTTTATAATTTATATTTTAAAATTATTTATGTAATTAAAAGTCATAAAACTTCAGAATTTGTAAATTTATCGTTAATCAAGTATTTTAAAGTAAAAGTGTCCTAAAATATTTAACGACGCCGAAAATATTTCCCATGAACGCATTCGGCAAGAACAAGGTCCGGTTTCAAAATTCAGGCAACTGACTGGTAAAGTAAACTGAACGGGTAGGTCCATCCTTCATAAACAACGAATATATAAGTAATTAATTTGAAAAGAAATACCTAATTTGAATATATTCTTAATTGACAAGAACAAATATATATGCATTAACGTATTAGGTATAGGGCAATTGATAAAAAATTAGTTCATCTGGATACAGGAGAATTTGCCAAAGTTGACGTTAGCAAATTTCACTGTCTAATGGACCTTTATTAAGACATCAGAACAGTGAAAATGAAAGTATAATGCAGATTTATAAATAACAATACAGGTACACAAGCATACATTCATGTACACAGATATACAAAAATACATAAATTAATACGCATATATATGCATACTTACATACATATATACATGCATGGACTTATCGTTCATTTATACATACATGACTATTCAACGTTGCAGCTGCAAAATTAAGAGTGAAAATGAGTAGATATGTTTTATATCAGTCGGAAGATTTATCTGCAACCTAAACAATATGACGGAGGAGGCGTATTAAAGAATCGCAATATATAGATTAGTCTTTTCATTCT
Organism: Eudiplozoon nipponicum; assembly: GCA_029291075.1. Lineage (NCBI taxonomy): Eukaryota > Metazoa > Platyhelminthes > Monogenea > Mazocraeidea > Diplozoidae > Eudiplozoon > Eudiplozoon nipponicum. The sequence continues at coordinate 66,238 of JAQBSW010002225.1, forward strand.
TCGCTATCCATAGCGAAACTAGAATACCTCTATTTTATAGAACAATGTCTCTGTACAGACAGTGTTCCGATACGCTAGTGGGACATAGGCCGTTGGATTTTAAGGAATTAAAAGTTTACATTAGTTCAATCATGCTTTACATGTTATCAAATAAAAAGAAGCACCATTGATGACCTTAGATGTACTCATAGATCCGTCAAATTATCCTCATTTGAAAATCAAATAAAGCTCCAACAATTTCAGTGGCTCGCTCTCGTTTTGAGTATTTCTGCAGGCCGATTGCTCCGAAATGAGCTACTAGATAAGTTAGCGCCAAACTGTTTTTACACGCAGGGAGACAGATTTTGAAGAGGAAAAGATAAAATAAAATTGGGCAATATAAGACCAAATTATTCATCGTTATGCTTATCATAGCGCTTAGTTAGGAACCCTGTGTGACATGTTCACGCAGCGTTCTCATTGACTAACTTTCTGCCGATTTGTAGTTAAGTAATATTACTAATTGCTTTGCTTTTTGTTGGCCGAGGTAATTGTGAGTTTTGATTACGTATTTGAGCAGCTACATTTAAAAATGTGAGAAGCTCTATTTATTATTTACGATTTAAAAGTATACCTTGCGTTGATTGGATCCCAGAGTTCATGTTCAGTAGACGGCGACTCATTGCGACAGCTTGCTGCGTCAGCTGGCTTAGGAAAGCATCACTTTCACGTGTGTACTCATTGGTAACACCAAGTCGTGTCTTATACGCGGCATAGCGCTGCTTCTCATAGTCTAAAGCGGTTCTATAGTCTCCGCGGAACATGTTAACACAACTGAGTAAGTGACAGGTGAACGCTTGACGCAGACAGGTTGGTCCATAAAGCCTTTAGTTTAAAAACGAGGAAAAGAATAAATCGATAGACAAATGGCAGTTAGAAACAGAAACATAAGCAATGGTTAACGCCCGAATAATATCTCGTATAATCCTAAGCAACAATTCAACGCAAGATCGTCTGTTACTTTCAATGCCAAATGCTTTCAATGATCCATTTACGGGTGCATGTGCAGTTTTACGTTTTAGTTTAAAATTATATTCGCCTGACATGAAATAGAGAAGCGAAGGTAGCAGACAATATTACCTGATCAGAGTTTTGACTAACACAGTTATTTATCCCATAGTTTTCCTTTTTTAAATGTTTCGACGTCCTTTATCGGCAGCCTTCATCAGTTGGTCCATCCTCACCCGTTTAAAAAAATTAATGAAGCAATCATTATACAGGAATAAAATCTACCAGTTGAACATTTCTATCTTAAAGCAATAAATTAAGAAACACCAATTTCTTTGGGTGAAACAATATAACAGCAGACCATTGGCACACCCTTCCAGCAATTGCAATTACGAACATTATTAGTCACAACATCGTGCAGCCACTAAACACGTGACTTGGGTGTGCAAATTTTGTAGGAAACTAAATGTCAATGAGGTTAAATGGAGAAACGTGGTTAATTCCGTCATATTGACAGAGGCTTTTCTGGAACTCAATGTGTAGAACTACTCGGCTTTTGGGATTTCAAATAAAAATTACTCCACAAAATCAGTTTATCACACTTTATAAATGATAATATATAGTAAGATTTTTATTCATTCCACGACCGAAAGCATAATTAGAATAATAATCAGACCAATTTTAATATATTTAAAAAAATATATCAAATGAGTAATAGTAAGTTAAATTTAGCTGAATGTAAACTTGACTGTTGCGAAAGTCCTTTTTTCATAATTCATTAAGAAAAGCATCAGATGCTGCACATCACAAGGTTAAAGTACTTCGCCGAAATTAAATGATACTAGACCAGCGAAAATATCAGGTACAAATGCATACAATCAACTTTAATCACATTTTTTATGTTTGTGTATCGCTTAAACTATATATAGGATAGTCTATTCATTGTTTACAGAAATGATTGAAATGTAGCTTCTAGAGCTAGTCTACCTTGTAAGGTTGGTGAACTGTAAAATAGCGTTATACTTGTTTCCTGACTCCCAGAGACGTCCATCGCTTTGATCACAATACAGTGTTTCTTTCGGACCTGGAATAAGACCATTAGATTTCTGCAGCAACGCAAAGTATTTGCAATATACCATTTACGCTATCTGTTGTTGCAGCAAAGTAATTACTTGATATGAGTTATAAAGCTAATTTTGGCCTATGATATATTAGGTATGCATAACTTTCTTTGGTTATCCGAGCCCACTTTTACCGCTACTTGCGTATATTTCGGATGCTAATAACGGTTATCAACTTTAACGGAAAAACAATGCAAATTACCATCACTGCAGATAAACAGAGTGCTAGTGCAACATACTTTATGAATGGTAACAATGGAATTCATGTACAAATTTTGGATGGACTTGTCCGTACCAAATACGGCAACAAGGTTGAGCAGATTCTTCTGAAACCCTATCTATCGTAATATAAATAATTCATTAGGAAGCCAGGCTACTCCAGCGATTTTTTAGTTTCTGAAATGATTGCAAATCTTTGCCATTTTATGAAGTCTCGATATAAGCTTCGAAAAAATAGATACCTTCGTTAATAACCACACCGTTTGCAATATAACGGTAGTGGATAAATGAAGCGATTGACGAACTAAGCCTTACCATCTTAGGGCGCACAAATTTCCTTCGTAAGATGATTTGCACTAATGCTGCGAGTATAAAATTGGAAAAGGCTTTCAAACTTCAACATAGCTTACAACTTGTTAGAAATCATGAGACAAAATTTATCCTCCTCCGCTGCGAAGCTGGCAGAAAACTTGGTGCAATCCACTCCTAGTTTTACTGTGACTTGCGCGACTTTAAGATCCTTATTATCAGTAGAAATAGCAAATAAGTTCCTGTCTTACGGTTAAAAACAAACGGATGCCCGTTTGTACCCTCCCTTCATTGCGGTCTAGGCGCTGATTGGTACAATATCGATGATAGTTACTGGTAACCTATCAGATGCATTGGCGTCCTTAAACGCTTCTTCCACTTTCAAATTCGTCTTTAATAAAGTGTAAATTACGCGGAATACGGGTGGTCACGTGGAGAGGAAATTCAATCGGATTATAGCGACTGAAATACTGCGATCAGAGCAATAGATTTAATTAGTATTGCAACCGTGGTATACATTCAAGAGGAAAAAACAGACTGAGCACGATAACTGTTCACCGGCCCAATGAGAATCATGTACGCCGCTATGCCTTAGTGCCTTAAAATCGAATTCACTTTGATAATAATAAGGCTAATTACACAGTTAGAGATCCTGATGCAGTTGTAAGGTCCATCTTCCTATATCACTGGTATCAATACAGTCTTGATCTTGTTTAGAGTTCAAAACATCGACAGTCACTAAGATGCCCAAAAGTCATTAAAGATCGGCGGCCAAACCTCATAGTGTTCTAAAGAAACAATTCTTAGGATTAGATAAATGTTTGATAGTTGGCCCATAAACGTGTACGACTCTCAGAACCAGGTCGTCCACGAGGAAACTACCAAAGACTGAATAATGTCGGGCATTCGTCAAGTACTTGCCAGAATTTGCTGCAATTAGGGCTCAAACCGGAGCACATTCGCTGCGGTGTCTTGCAATTATCTACTGCGCTAATCCTGCCACACAATGCACAAAATTGTTTGAGATCTGGTTACTATTTTATTCATGGATTGAGTTTTGGCAGGGCTTTCTCTTTGTTGGCTATTGCGTGTACGATTTCCCCGCTCAGCTTGGTGTGCAATTTCTGCTAAAGTTAGTGATTCCGTTTGTGCAACTGATCGTATTTCAGTTTGTTGCCGATTCGATTGTATTTTTGTTGATGCCGACCCAATGAATGGTTGGGCTCTAATATAGAAGGTCTGCTTTGAACACATGCTCGAGAAAGAGCTGGGCTCAAAGAGTAAACTTTTAAAATTGAATAACTACGTGGGGCGATTTGTAGAACACAACATCAAACCACGTCCAATCCGTATTGCAGAGGATACATAGAAAGATGTATTCTTAAACTTACCATCTACAGGTAATCTAACAGCCTCAATAATTGCACGGCGGCCAAATTGAATCACTAAGGCAAATATATTTGGTGCAAAATTTAACAGAACTTTCGGCACACAGAGAATCGTGAAGTTGGATGTCGAGGATCAATCGTCAATTTACTCTAAATCCTTTATAGTGCACATGTTTCCTGTATGTGCGATCAACATTGCAATATACACACCATGCGTAGTTTCTAGTAGGACAAAACAAACTCACGAAAAACGTGATAAGAAAAGCAGCCTAAACGTAATACAATATTCGTACACACCATAGCTAACAATGTGAAAACCGGTCTACTGGATGAATTATTATTGTGTGTAGTGTAGTGTGCGGCAGAATAGCTCAGTGGTTAGAGCACCAGATTCCGAAGCAGACGTGCCCAGGTTCGTATCCTGTCCGCGGCAAATTCTGGCCAGTACTTAATGAGTTCCCAATAAGGACGAAACCGGTCTACTGGATGAATTGCCTTTTCTACACTATACAATTCTTAGTTTATACTGACATATGTAAGTAATTAATGGGTCAGGTGTTTATATCAAGACCGCAACCTTGATTATAATAATTGTTATCACCACCCGCGCAACCAATGTTCGTTTAATTATATAAATGTTCATTTCAATACCATTTCCCCATGTAAAGTGGTGTCTGTTCAGTAATGACAGATTGGGCATGGTTAGTTGGAACTTTGGGTCTAAATGGATGCCATATGAGCTCCACCTAAAGGAAAAATTGACTAACCAAGTTACATTAGTTAGTATATAACTGAAAATTGTGTGTAGTGTAGTGTGCGGCAGGATAGCTCAGTGGTTAGAGCACCAGATTCCGAAGCAGACGTGCCCAGGTTCGTATCCTGTCCGCGGCAAATTCTGGCCAATACTTGATGAGTTCCCAATAAGGACGAAACCGGTCTACTGGATGAATTGCCTTTTCTACACTATACAATTCTTAGTTTATACTGACATATGTAAGTAATTAATGGGTCAGGTGTTTATATCAAGACCGCAACCTTGATTATAATAAATGTGAAAGCTTGTTCGAAACGTAAAAGAGTAACCAGATCTCAAGCATCAATTTGTGATACAATATGGACGATCCCTACACGCTATCAAACACACCCCCACGCACTCACAAATCAGCACATTATAAACCACCTAGTTAAATAAAAGAGTGTAATGTGTAGTTGAAGATTCTCAAAATAAATAGGCCATTATCGACGATAAGCATGCACGGATTAAAGTTAGATCGAAGTTCATTTCCAGTGGTTATTTCGAATGATGTAGAAGCTTTCGGAGTGATGTGGCCACGAAGCCATACTTAATTGAGGATCAATCGGATCATTGTGGAAACGAGAATGCAAATCGAACACCCCCGAAAGAAAATCGTGGATACGTTAAGCATGCACTTTATGAAATATTTTCTTCCTAAAAACGAAATTGCGTAAAATTAAAGAAAAATAGACACCCTAAAGATGAAAAATATATTAATACAAACAAATAATTCCACAAAAGGAGTTAGAATCTCACCTCCGGCCCTATAAAATATAACGAACTTCGTTAATAGTGCTACGTCATTACATATGACTTTTACTTGTGTTCAAATATACAAAAAAATTGGAAAATTTATATAAAAAAAAACCTCGTGTGTACACAACAAATTTAGTCATAATAAATAACTACATTTCACTAAAAAGGAGGAATAGTAACAAACTCACTGTCTGTTTAGGCGTAACGCATTCTCTAGAAATCTGGAGGACATTTCATATTCTTCAAAGAAGAGAAGCATCAGACCAATATTACTCTAATTAAAAGAGAAAAGGAAATAATAAATGCATGAACAAATAAACAGAGTAAACGAATAGAATATTGAAATATAAAGTAATAAAATGATATTAGGTACGATTTCATTATGCCCGTATAAGCTATCCATAATTTTAACATTTAACTGAGCTTCAACATGCATGCAGAACACAGAAATATATATGAAAACACACAGACAAAAACAATATATTATATATATATATATATATATATATATATATATATATATATATTTATTATATTCCTCCTATATGCAAAAACAAAAAGAAATATTATGACCAATTCGTCTATCAGGATGAGATCCACGTTACAATTGTCGTTTTTGGTTGAAAACTGCGCGAAATTGCATTAAGCCAGATTCAATGACAATCTCATTTCCGATTTCCAGTAAAATCAAGTTAATTTTCCTGTTAGCAGGACAGAGTTAATTTCGAGGTTCTGCCATTTTTATAGAGTGATGCAGTGAAAGCCTCAATGAATCTGTATTATCGATGTCACAATGCCTTAAAGCTGGTATGGTTATAGCTGTGTGAGCTGAGGTCCATGTTGTCTCATGTTCCCATCTGAGCTATATCTTCCACTCATAAATCATCATTTGTTAAAAGTTTTCGTTTAAAATTTAAAAAATCATTTAACTATTAGTTTTATTCATTTGCTTCTAAATTTTATTTTTGGTATGATCATATGGAAATGAAGCAGCAGATACTAAAGGCTGATGTATTACTGTCAATGCCTCTGATGATGATGTATGCATGTATTTATTTATGTACGTGTATATGTATTAACGTCCATTATACTAGTGATAAGCTATCAAGTTTCCCTTCACAGTTCACTCATAACCAAGAATATTAATAGAAATATCTCAGGTTTATCCAGAAGTAAAACCTCCGTTTTGAATGCTGATATATTGAAATTTTTGGTGATGATAATGATTTATATCCATATGGTTAGTTACGTACGTGCATTATTATATAGTTATGCATGTATATGTATGTATGTATGTATGTATGCATATGCGATTACTTATGTATAATTAACTTTATACATAAAAACATGAACATGTTGATGAATATATTTATGAAAAGACGCATTTCAGTGGGGAAAATTATTATAATTACGTTTTTTGAATTTAGAATGATTAATTGTCATCTCTTGCTCAAACTCCTATAACCATTAACATTCAGAAAAATTAAACGTGATCATCTGGTGTGTTCCTGTATGAACAATCCACACTTGTAATCGCACAATATTAATAGGCAGCTATAAGGAGTTTTACTTACATCAATCTGAGGTGTTTCTGGATGAAGATCTCCGTGACAAAGAAGAGCAATGTAGCGAGCTCTATACAACAGCTGTAGAGCAATATTGATATGTCCGCAAGCAAAGCAGTACAGTGCAAGATGAATCTGTATAGTGGTGAAAAATAAAAACGATAACATTAATGTTTAGTTTGCACAAATAATATAAACTAACGTATATATATATACGTTAGTTTATATTATATATATATATATATATATATTTATATTATATATATATATATATATATATATATATATATATATATATATATATATACAGATTCTAGGCAGTACTTGGAGAATTCTCACAACGACAACCCTGCCTAATGGATGAATTTTATTTTCTATCTTAGGAAATGATTAGTATTTACTGGCTATATATATAATAAATATATAAAATATAATAAAAATCCAGCCATAAATTTTGAATTCAATATCACTTTTGCAAGTGGTATGGTGCATATTATATGATGGCAGATTGAGGCATGGTCGGTAGGAACTTTAGGTTGAAAGTGTTGTTTAATACGCTTCAACTGACAGGGCTAACCAAACATAACAGTTAATTGGGCGCAGTGCGCGGCTTGGGTGGAGCAATGACTGACGCGACAATTCAGGCAAGAGCATTTATTAAGGATGAAATGTGTCTATGTGATGAATTGCACTTACCGTCTTGTAATGTTTAGCTTATACTGGAAAAATCTCAATAAAATTCGGAAAACATACTTTAATTCCTTATATATATATATATATATATATATATATATATATATATATATATATATATATATATCCGGAAAGGAAAATTTTGCATGTGAGAAAATGTAAGCTATTTAACTGTCTGACGTAATGTAATTTTAGGTCAAATTTAATTATAAGTAATGCATGAGTTTTAAAAGCATACTCATTGTAGTTATAACTTAAAAATATTTAGAGTTGCAGAGTAGAATTGGACTATTAATTTTTTTTAATAGGAAAACCATTATCAAGTAGATGAATAACCTGGACCATGAAGTTTATCATCTCCATGGTCATCACCACAAATCTTGATTACTCTAGGCAATTATCAAGTACGTTTGCAGATAGCTTTTCGGTATGTATTAAACGTAATATTATTATAATGGATGCGCCACTTACATATTCTGTGACTACGTTGGGACTATCCACACCATGCACGCGCTCACTAATGATAGCCGCACGCTGCTGAAAGAACAGAGCCGCTTGGTGCTCACCCAATATGTATGACAGTCTGGCTAATAATCGATTGCAAGCTCCTATGTCTGGGTGCATTGAACAATAGATGCCATTCAGCAGGCCCAACGACTCGTTTATTAGATCAAAGCCTTCACGCAGAGCTCCAGCAGCAATACGTGACTGACCCGACGTGAAGAATGTATAAGCATCTGTGGCGTGCGGATGCAGATGTTTGACGACTGGAAAAAGACTGACCACATCATCGCTGGTAAATATAACTTGATTACTGCTATGACCGCTGGTAGCGGAAGAGGTGATGTTAGCATTGCCGGCCGTACCATGAGAAAGAGAATTGGTAAGATTTTGGCTGCTTGTTGTACCACTACTTGTGATGGCACAACTAGGGCTAATACTGGAAGTGGCACCTGTAGTTGTAGCATTACCAGCACCATTTTGCGCAGTGTGCAGCGGATAATCACGAAGAGCCAATTGGACACCACAGGTGAGACAGAATCTGCGCAGCAACTGAACGCGTTGCAGTTTGTGCACTATACAAAAAGTGTCAATGTCGCTACTGAAAGACACGGGGACAGATAGATAAACAGACATACGCAATTGAGAAAACTTTCTTTGGTAGGCTGATGCAAGTGAATATATTAAATTAGTGTTTTAAACTAAATCAACTATGCAGTGTGCTTCTAAAAAATATTCACTGAGTACTTACGCTTCTAAGTTGACATGATAATATTCACGAGCCTCCTTGACTACATCGGCCCAAACTGAAGCCGCAGTTTCACATGACCAGGCCATCTCCTCTATAGGAAGTTTGGAAAAGAACGCAAAAATTAACGATTTAAACTTCAGTCACGACAGCTCATTTATGCAAATTCACAAGACAGCATAGTATGGCAGATAATTTCTAGTAAGTTAATGCAAGCAGTTAATTATAAAACTCGATTCAACAACATTAACAGGCCTATAAATACATCTAATTCAATTTGGTGTCAAAATAAAAGCACAAAAATGGTGCGGGAGACACATTTATAGTACAAGATAAATGTTCGGGAAAGCTCAGAGAACAAAAACAATAAAAAGCATGCTAACTAGCAAACGAGATGGAACTACATGAGCTGGATCCGCCGTAGGAATCAAGGGCTCGCCATGAAAAAATAAACAAGTCGCTTTTAAAAGTAAGAGCCTTGTGACAACAATAAAAGCGCAAAAAATCACCGTCGTACTTTAACACAAGCAATAATCACGCACAATAGACAAAAGTAATGAAATTTATCACAGTCATAAGATGAATCTCATAAAATAATAAATTATTTTTAGCAGTAATAGGCTACCAGTATTTAAAATAATATCTAAAGATCACAAAATGCATATAGACAAGTTGTTTCAAAAATAATATGCCGACAGCGAAAGCTGAAAAGGGGGTATGACCATGATAGCACATAAATTACAATGTGTATAGAATTTAATTTATCGTTGGTGTGATGTTTTGTGAGCCTTCATGCCTCATTGGGCTACACTGCTACCGCGTCAGAGTCCATCATACACGGTAGGCCAACATGGAGATGTCAGACAGTCGTAAGCTCAACAAGGAATATGCGATGTAATGCTTATTTATAGCAAATAAATACCGATGAATTTCGTGATCAAGTGTTAGTGAAGCATCGATAAACTATTCTGGTGTAATGCTGTTCAGTATCAGATGTAAGGCTAGTAGGTGGTGGGAGCCGTATTTTACATTTTCATAAAATGCATGTGTTACAGTTTTACTACCGTTAGTCAGTTTTCCGTCATGCTCTAATGACTGATGAAGGTCGAACCACGTAGGCAGGTTTAGCTTAAAACCAGTTTGATATGTTGCACGTTCGGTCTCAATTAAGATTTGTATTTTTCAAGTCAGAAAATCGAAAAAAAATAATAGCCAAGCAAGAAAGGCTGGAGGACGTATATTTGATTAACATAATGCGAAAACTCCATTTTCGGCGACACTGCTGACACGAAAACACAATAGCATGAACCAAAATATATAAATAAAAACATAAAGACATATATTCATACATACATACATAATTATATACAAACATACATGCTTACATAAATATACACATACATACATTCACACTTTAACAGAGGTAAGTCGCGCGCAAGCAGCCTGATCCTAGGCACCTATAGCGTGCGAACAGTAAATAGCACATGTAGGTTACCAACAACGAATAACTAACGTTGACATCCGTAGACGTATTTTTGGATCTGACAATAAGTGCTCGTCGTTAGAAAAACAAATAAGGCTCCATCAACTTCGTTGGCTCGGTCACGTTTTGCGTATGCCCTCATTTCGATTGCCCATCCAGCACCAAATTGGCGTAAGAAACAAGGTGGGCATATTTTGACATGGCAGAAACAATTAAAGTCACTTACATCCAAATTGGGTAGTATAGGACCCACTAATCTGTCGAGATGGGGTCCACGTGCGCATCACAGTTCTTGGTTAGTAACTCTTAGCGATATGGCGTCGAATCGAGCTCAGTGGCGATCTTGTTGCAGATGTCTAGTAGAATCATCGTCGTAACTTCCTTTTCTTAGTAGGACAAAGTTAGCTGCGAGGTTTGGTTTGTTTATGACGTGATACAGTGAAATCCGCAAGGAAGCTGTATTGCTGATGTCGCCTTGCCCGAATGCTAACTTGGCCATAACGGTGTTGTCGAGAGGTTTAGTTTGCCTCATTTCTTTGAATTATCCTGATAAATTTACTCATAGTAGCAAGGTATTCCTTCTCTCTCTACCCCCCTCTCTCTCTCTCTCGTAAATCTCAATAATAATTTGTCTAATTTCACTTATATACTTTTTTCACTCGTTATGGTTATATGACAGTGAAATATTAGTCACTTGACTTTTGTGTGGCTGGATGTGATGATGATGATGAACAGTAAATCTCGGGCATCCTGCTAACGAAAATGATAAATTTTTCGCAAAACTATCGAAATTAGTCTCAATTCCTCAGCAGCGTTCGGATACGCCAACGATTTTCGATAGTTTAATCAACATATTAAGACAATACAACATAGGAAACGGGACTTTAGGGCGCATCGTTGCCGCAAATAGTATTGACAAAAGTATCAGTCTCTTAAATCTTGAACAAAGCGATAATCTGATCGTAAACATTTTTCTGCTTCATCAACGAGATATTGTCAAACGATGTAGCGACGTCAGCAGCAGAAATTTTACGATGGCATGAAATTTTACTCAAATCGATAACATTCCGATACTCTAACGAGTTATTCTCGTTCTTGAACGTGAGAATTAACCATTGGAGCTGCACTGGCTCAACCAGTGGATTAAATCAAACTTTGCACTGCAAGAATCTGACAGTACTCCGCCCATGCGAGCATCCGTATACGTATGAATATACATAAATGCATAAACGGAGATCTAGATCACTCGCACTGTGGACCGAATAGATCAGATTTAACCAGGCCACTCCACTAAACTATTGTTTCTGCTAGACAACAGCAGATTTTTTGCCGATTTTAGTCTCTCGATTAGATTGGGTATTGAGTGGCGAAATAAATGGCCAAACTATGCGAACATTTAAAATGTATACAGTTATGCCGAAAGCATTATTATCCCCATGTTTTTACTGGGCCAGATAAGACTACAGCTGATAGTATACCAAAGAGCATCTGAAATGCCTTTCTCGACGATAGAACACAGGCATGTATAAAATACTCACAAACTGTGAACAAGATCGACGTAGAAACTTTTCCATTTAACGAAGAAGCATACCTGTAACAAAAATTCCGCTAGAATCGATGGCTTGTCTTCTAAATCTATCACGCTTGGAGGAATGAAACTTCAGAAACGTAGCACGTGCTTTGCGTCACGATGTTGAGGGAATCCGCCGAATTGAGCGCACGCTTGCTATTGTGCTGCACATCTTCAAAAAAGTGACACAACAATTCCATCAAGCTGTAGTGGTGCCAGTTTTCTATGAGCTGCATAAAAAATTGTCCCTGATGTAATTTATAATAGCATTAGCGGCGAGCGAATAAAGCGATCTGTTAAGAACCATGTCCAACACACACTGGAGTTGCGCCACCGACATTAACAGCTACCAATCGTTGGTTTTCTCGATTACATAGTAACTTTTGGCTAGGTGATGTGCATGATGTTATGGCGAGCTTAGCTTAATGATGGCTACCTAGTCAAGTGTTCAACCACTCTAATTATATGAAAACTATTTTGACTATGTTTGCTCTAGTGTGAGCCAATCTGAATCACTGGCGATTATCTTTTGGTACAGTCTTCGCGGATGATCATTAAACTGTTCCATGAGTAGAGATGGGATGGTAGGGGCCGGCACGCTGTTCTTGATTGTCCTGGCGATACAATTCAGTTAGTCGAAAAAAATCGAGCTTGAGAGGAAAATAAGCTGTGATCAGGTTGTCTATTTGCAATGGCCCAAAACGCAATGACTTGAAAACGATTTTTATGACTATTTTTGACACCAAGCTTAAGAATTTGATAAATAACAGTCGTCAATGAATCCATATACATGAGACGCATAGGCACAGTAAACGGATCGACTGTAGCTAGTCTGGTCATTTCTAAAAGCACAATATCAAAGGTCAAGTTATCTGATCGTCCTCATTCATAAAACAACGATACGGAAGGTGACCAATTATTGTTGTTCCAGCTATCTTGGATTTTTTATCCATTTATGGTGCGTGTTATTGTGAGATAACTATCAAAAGCAAATTTCACTAGTGGTTAATATCAGAATGAGCTAAAGAACTTCGGTAGGAGCACTACGTGATAAGAAAAATTTCGTTTCGTGCACGCCATACTGCAAAGGAAATTGTGATGAATGACTGGTACCGAACAAAAGGACTATTATTAAAAATATCAGTATCTTTCCCACATAGCGACCCACTTGCACTAAACAACGAAAAATTAGCGTGAATCTGTGAGAATCTAGCTAAAACAAGAAAAATTTGGAAAGACGTTAATTCTGACTTACGAGAAGCCGTTAAGTGTATTTACCTATACGTGTTTGTATGCACGTTTTAATATCGTTGGTGTATTTTTCTCAAGAATCCCGCGATCCATCCGTTTCCTCAGTAACCTGGCAAGGAGGCTGTGCAAACGGACGTCTTGAACAATGATCTAACTAACACAAACAACGTTCCTTAACTACGTGCGACGGTAATGGATAAACGACACAAGAGGATGGATAGAACCGGTTGTCTTATAAATTTAGCTGCTGGTTAATGCCTCCAGACAATCAGCTCACAAAAATGTTAAAGTGGCAGCAGTTATAATTGGTCATCCCCACTATCTACGCGGCATAGTTAACAATCGACAATATAGTTGATATGTAAATCTTAAATAATGTAGCTTACGAAATAGACAATTCGTTTCAGAAGTTTGCAAAATGCAAAGGAATAGCAGTTAGGATAATAAATTTGGAAATTTCTGAAAAAAGTGATCTTGCAGGTTGCACAACGGAATCTAGATAGATCAATTCATTGACAACAGATATTAGTGCACCGTTCAGCACAATTTTAAGCTTCTGATCAAAATTTGACACAAAAATCAATTTTTAGGCATTACCGAATGGATCCTTAATGAGCAAAGTTAATGGTTGTCGAAAGTTAAGTTACTTTGGCACTAATAGAACAGTATCGTCAGCATAGTCGAGGTCAACAAGTTAGTCATTATCAACACTTTCCATTCCCGGGCGTGCACCAGATATCTCACCAAATACAGCACCATCGACGAAGTTCAACAGAGTAGAAGCAGTAACAAATCCTTATCGAATACCAAAAATTAAAGGTTCAGAAACATCGCTTCTTATGCCGAAACAAGCCGATACGTCCGCATTTAGACATCGCTTAAATAAATCCCACCGCATTCTCACTTAAAACGAGACTATAATACGTCAATCTAGTGTCAGATATGGTCTAATGAAGAAGCCTGGCTTATCGGCGGATGCATTTGAAAAGCACATTGCGAGAGTCGTAATTCTTCATCTATGTTGGTATGCATACACGCATATATGTATGAATGTCTGTTTTTGTATGCATGTATGAGTCTTCCCATCCTCGTATTCAAGTCTGAAATATTAAACCCTTTGGATACTACGATTATACATAACTGAGCAGTGTAAAATAATTAATTATAGCGAATCTGAAACTATACGCCAGCCGAATCCAGCGAATGAAATAAGATGAAGTGGTGGATTAAAGAATAAAGCTGTAGTATTCTAAATAAACATGGGTGATTATTAGTTAATGCTATTTCGTAAAAAATAATGATAAGATGAATAAATATGAAAATACATTGATTATATTTCAATTATTATTCTAATAAAATTTGAAATAAATAATGGTGCGTAATTATATAAATGATTAAATAACTTCTAAAAATGGTAGTATTCTATTCATGTTTATAAGTTAATTCTATTTTGCAAAATAGACCAATAAGAATTCAGCATTTGTGCGCCTATTTAATGATATGACAACTTTTATAAACGAAACCAATCCTAGGTAAAACTCAAGTGGTATGCGTATAGTTTCACACGTGAATGCATCATCATGAGGTTATACAGAGTGTATCTGTTTTATTGGGCTCCACACCCTATAATGTGAGGACGACCTCAATTACGTCATTTCACATGGTGAGTATAAAACAAATAGTCTAACGCATGTAAATGGTAAATTCTTATTCAGCCACTCTAGTTTCACTTAAATTGGATGAACATAGAAATTATGGATATATATATATATATATATATATATATATATATATATATATATATATGTATACGAGAAAAAATGGTGCAATTAATAGCAATTGTATGGCTAGAGGAAATATCACACTTCATGTTTGGTTTTAGTAAACTTCTGATGATGGTAATCACCAAAGTCTACCGAAATATTTTCAAACTACAAACTAACTGGAACTCAGGCTATGTTAGCCATAAAACAGAGCAGGTAATTTTGATATATCCAGTTGCGCAATTTAAAAATGTTTTAAGTAATTCAGCATTCGTTATTGAAGCATTGTGAACATTCTAAATTGCGATTTATACACTAGATTCATATGATTAAATATTCATCCGCCTGTGACGAGGATATTTAAAAATTGTCATTCTTAAATCATAAAGAGCTGAATTCCGCATGCTAAGGAAACCTTTTGGTAAAGATGTTTTTTAGGAACGATGAACGCACCGACGATTGGAGGTAAGATATGATGCTTTGAGTGGTCACTATATTCGAGAAGCCTGCAGGCGACAGGTGATTAATGTTCTGATTGGGCCAAATTATAACCGGTCAGTACACGGCGCGATTCAACTATACGTTGATCACTACAAATAATTTAGCCGACACTGTTTATGACCGACATAATTTTCCGTGCTGCAATCCACTAGCTTCAAGGAAAGTATAAGTGCAATCAGATTGCAACCAAGCTGTTTTCGATTGGTTCCATGGGCAGGCTTGCATTATTTGATCAAATGGCCTCCAGGAACATCTAAAGCGCTCTAATCAAGTGAAGAATATTCATTAATAATATATATATATATATATATATATATATATATATATATATATATAGAGAGAGAGAGAGAGAGAGTAGAAGTTCTTTGGTAGGACATTAATTTTATTCATATTTTACAAATTAAACAATTTAGGAGAACACGTGTAATTCATCAAAGTGGCTGGTTTCATCATATAGGGAACTTGACAATTACCCGTTAGAATCTGCCGCGACCGGGGCTAACTAGGCAGATTTGCATCGTAGTCTTGCACTCATCTAGTTTACATATTACATACAGGATTAGTGAAACATGAATGCGGCATTCTATTTGTGAGATTTTTTAAAAATTCAGCAGAGCATAGGTCTCATGGTTACTGATTATAAAAGTTGATACAAATGTGTGATTATCAATAATTACTGCGAGTTTCAAGGTGTTACGAAATTGTTGAGTTAGTGCAGTGATTGAGTCACAATGAGGTATGTGTACGACGGTGTCAACCATGTCCCGATGGCCGATCGTACATGGGCTAACGGGGCTATGGCGGTGGTGTCACCAGGGCGTGGTGGATTTCCGACCGGCAATCGGATCTCCTATAAAATACCACATGAGCCCGACGACGGCACCATGACTCGGCGTGTGTTCCCGGCCACAAAAGGGTTCAACAGCTACAGGATTAAATGGACTCCTGGACAGTACCCCGTACTTCCGAATGGCGAATGAGCTCTCAACAGCCACTGGCAACCATGCAACTTACTGCAGCCTTGCAGACTGCGCTTGGATGTGCAAAGGCTAGAGGTGCGTCCTCGATCAAAAAGCCGAGTGGTGAGGGGACACCACTTGTACCAAATTCCCAAGAAACTCCATGATATCAATGGAGCCGGCTTATCCTCCAAAAGGAGTCAGCCGCAGTAAAGTAAAGTAAGTAAGGTATGTGTAATATGTTCTAACTATATATGGTAATTGAGAAACGGTGTAGACTGAATACCGGGGTATAAATTCAAAAGCCGCGAAAAAATTAACAAACAAAAAAGAGATATTATCAATTAATTATTCTGTAATTTTAGGAAACTCAATGCTGATAACAATCAGCCAGATTGAATTTGTGTAATGATGAAGAGGATAATCAAGCAATACGTAAATACGCCATATCAATTAAAATGAGATTTGAGATAGAGTAAAATAGACAAGATGAGGAAAGCAATCTCTATGCTAAGAAACACACCTGTAGTTTCACGAACACCCTTCGATTTGCTCTTCTTATTTTTCTTAGGCTTGTTGATTCGGTTGATTTGCTAAAAAGACAAATGAATGCAGACCAAAATAAAATGTATGATAAGAATGAATGAAAAAAATATTTCTGTCTTATAATTTTTTTGTTGGGGAGAACTATGATGTATACTATATTAGGTGTTACGCACCCAGTAACAAATTTGTTCAGATTGGACCAGGAGGAAAAATAAAATTCAGAATGAACGTAAGGTATAATCTCATCTACAAAAACGTTTTTTTCCCACTGACGACTAAGTAGTAGAAGCCGGTCAAGAAATGTCCAACCGTCCCACATTTCTTAACCATATATTTTGTTGTTTTGGGCGAAATGCCGACA
Source organism: Eudiplozoon nipponicum (assembly GCA_029291075.1). Taxonomy (NCBI): domain Eukaryota; kingdom Metazoa; phylum Platyhelminthes; class Monogenea; order Mazocraeidea; family Diplozoidae; genus Eudiplozoon; species Eudiplozoon nipponicum. The sequence goes on from JAQBSW010002225.1 coordinate 83,755, forward strand.
CATAACGATGTTACGCCAATAAGCACGAAACGCATGTGTACATGAGATTATACGATGCGTTCATGTTCACTGGTATCTCACTGTTCCTATTCAAACTTATTTGTTACTAGGTACCAAATATGTAATACAAAAACATTTCGATCTTGGTCAAATCATCTGTACAGCCCTGATTAAAGAACACAAAGAATTCTCCACGTATTAAAACATTGTTAAAGGATATTCATACATTTTATTAAAAATAAAGAACAATTATCATAAGCACGAACATAAACAGCATTGTCGAGAATAAAGCTTTAACTGCAATTTATTTTTGTTAGATTCTCTTTCGCTTCTCAAATTGACATGGTGTCTCTTCTATACTGTCATATGTGACCTGGTTGAAAATGACTACCGCGTGTCAACACAAAAAATAGTCCAATCACTGGTGACTGGAATTTACCTCTGGTATAACAGCCTGTGTGCCTTCATCGCTCGTTGGGATACACTTGCAGCATAAAATACATGTTCGAGATTCTCAAATCCCTCAGGGCAAAAATGAGAGGTACCACTAACAAAGTATCAATCAACTACACGGAAAAGGTGACCTGGTGTTCACGTACAGTTCATTAATAAGTATGAACTTGATGGTTCTGCGGCAGTGAAGCTTCAGCATATTAAGTTAGTATAAAGCTGTCTAATTTTAATAATAGTAGTGGTGGTGGTAGTAATAACAGTAGTAATATTTGTAGTGGTAGTTGTAGCTGTTTGTGTTTTAGTTGTAGTTTTTGGTAGAATGGTTGGTACAAAACGTAGATGTGCATTAAATAATTTGACCCTTTAGATTAAATGATAGATTGCTTTCAGTCGATCCGAATGTTAATCGATTACACTCCATCAATAATAATTGTTTTTCATTCGGTCGTTCTACTCCTTGCTTTCAGTGGAGTTTGTGCATGCAAACACGCCATTTGATCAGCGGAAGCTTTCATGAAATAATGATAGATTTACCTTCATTTGTATTTCTCTAATCTGTCACTACCGATAATTAATATACCCAAGTGGAGTTTAATACCACTTAGCAGAATAGTTAAAATTTAAACGAGAAGTACAGCGGATACATTTACTAAAATACTGCTTACCTCATCAACTCCAAACATAGGATTCAAATTGGCATTGGTAGTGAATAGACAATTAAGAAAATGAGCCACTGCAACAGACATCAGCATTGCGTCCACATCCTGCATGTAGATGCGGAAAATGTGCTTGACAGACCGAATAAATACCTCAGAAACTGCTATTCGCTAGATTACAAAGTGAAAACGCATAATTTAAATTGTGCAAATATTACAAATTCCATTTTAAAGTATGTATTAATCAGACAAAAATAGTTGAATCAGTATTTCAACTACAAATTGTACAGATTTATTACTGATGGCAGACACATTTCTTCATAACAATTAAAATGGAACAAATTTTATGGTCAACGCTTGTTATACAATCACAAACCTAATCCGGCTAAAACGGCTGCCTCAGTTACCATGACGAACTCGAGCCAAGCAAGTAATGGCTTTAATAATAGGGTTTAGGGAGAGAAAGCTAAATATTGTTGGCTTATGAATCCTAATGGTATAATTGTTTCCGAGAATATTTTTCGCAACAAGTATAAATCAATAGTCTCTATGAAGTTCTGTTGCCCTCCATTCCTCCTTCCTCCTCACTTTCGCTTTCTCACTCTCCACCCGCACACTCATTCTTCCTCCTTGCTCTCCTATCTCCTTCCCCTGTCTACGTCTCTCTGGCCATCTGAGTAACTCAAATACTCGATGAATTTATAGCATAAAAGCACATCTAATAAGGACATATAGATCAAATAGGAAAGCATAACTAAACAGTCTATGACGCATATAGTATGGATGGTCTAAAATAAATGATAAAAATATTGAGTAGCTCAACAGAAAATATAACTAAAATTGTTCTAACGCTAATAGCCATCTGGACAGTATAAAATAAATAAATATAAAAACTTACAATTATATACATATAGTGCAAAGTTAAAACAGAAACATAACAGAAAACATAACTATGATAACTATAAACAAGGTGGTCTGTCCGCTATATATCCTCATTTCTTTGCGCTGATTTAGCCAGATAGTCTTGCCACCCTACTGCAGTTAACATGGTATAGATTGTTAACTTGTTATTATCATCTTACGAGTGATAAATGTGAACAATCAACATTGTTCAAAATGGAGATTAAATTTAATTTGTTAGATAAAACGCGTTGCAATTAATGCAAACACTAATTTAATCCGAATATATAGATTAAACGAAAACAATATCATTTTCTCGACCGTAAATATGCTTAATGGAATAAGCCAAAACCGATTAATTATTTTGAAGTTTTAGCTACAAGCGACTATATTCAGCTTCTAATCAAGTGAAATAGAACAGAAGTAAAAGTTTGAACTGGGAATGACAAAAATTTAGATATAAAAGTACTACTCATTTGTGGTGGCTTATAATATTTCCTTTTTAAACTACTTATTGTGGGATAATTAAGAACAAAGGCTTTCAATTGCAACGAAATTTTAATGGTGTTCATACCACTGGCACATATCTGAAATGTAATGTGTGCATACGCTCAAAAACATCATCCAATTGACATATCTTAGTCGGTTGTGCAAGGATCTCAAGAGATGATTGGCTGTATGAATAGTAATAACATCCTAATAATGATCAAACGAAGTGGAAACATTTTCGCCAAATCTGATAGAATGCAGTACATTATAGAATTCCGGCGATCCTGAAGGACCATTTGTAGTAGAGAAGGTAGATTGGGTTGGCTTCTTGCAGATATATAGCAGACTGAATCTGATTTATCATCATCTGATGTTTAGTTATATTTTCTGTACAACTGAGCTATAAGTGTACATATATTTGTGTACTTTTACTTTTCTGATTTAGATCGCTCAGGTGGTCATTGGCGTTAGAACCTATCACCTTAAATTTATGTTGAAAGTTTCATAGAATAATGAGGTATCTTCAAATAATTGACAGTGAAATTAAACGGCTATGCTGTGGTTAAAGGAGACACAAGACATGAAAGATTGCATAAACGCAAACTTATTCGCAAACTTATTTATAAGTTTAGTCATGGCAGATATGAAACAGAAATTTAATAGACAAGCCCATTGCGGAACAAAAATTGGTATTGAAAATAAGATAGAAATGAAAAACCAGAACAGAATAACGAAGACAAAAAAATAAAATAAACAATAAGCAACCATTTATAAAAAATAAAAAAGATGTTGACACTCCTAAAATATAATTAAGTTATTTACAATATGCTACTCAGCTGAATAGCAGTAACAAACTTAATCAGCAGAATAAAATATAGGGTGATAACACGACCCAATTTAGAAAGAAGCGACAATAATAATAGGCCCTCTATGTAAAACAACCAGCACCCGGAATAAACGTTCAAAAGTTTCACCAATACACTTTACTCGATTGGCCACTAATCCCACAAATCAACAACATTTTTTTTGTATCCATGTGAGCGCAAACACTAATTAGATCAGTGTCAACAAACATTCGATCGTATTGGCAACGAACTACAGTAACAACAGCTGTGTAGACTACACCACTATCGTCATTAACAGCAAAAGAAATTGCAAAACATTATGAGCGATCAACATTGCAATCTGCACATCCTGCGCTGTTACCAGAGAAACAAAATACAACTCATAAACTATGCGATACAATTCATGGTCAAAACTCATATAGAAGATCTTAAGCATCACCTTGTAGTACAATTAGAATGATCCCTACCTGTACAAAGATGTGCATAAATACAAACAAACAAACACACACACGAAATCACAAATCGACAAACAAAAAGCATCTGAAAATCATACTTGTTCTTAACCATTTAGTTAAATGAAAATAATGAACGTATGTAACAGAAAGACTAAAATGCTTAGTTGAGCATTCTCGAAATGAAACGGTCGTTACCCACAATAAAATGTTTAAATATGGTATGACTTTTTCCGTTTTGCAACTGATTGATTCTTACTTTAATTAAGGTTGCGATTTTGATATAAACAACTGATTTATTATGTACATAAATTAAGCGGTATAAAACAAACATTGTATAACGTAGAATAGACAATTCATCCAGTAGATCAATTTTGTTATTAGTAGGAACACATCAAATACTGTCAATAATTTGCCGCGGAAAGAACTCGAACCGCAGAAAATTCTGGATGAATTTCCTTCTCTGCACCATACAATGCATGGTTTATACCAAAAAATGTATGTGTATAATGGGTCAGGTGTTTATATCAAGATTGCAAATTTGATTAAAGTAATTGTTGTCACAGTCCGCGCAAACAATGTTTATTTAATTATATTACTATAATCAAGGTTGCGATCTTGATATAAGCACCTGACTCATTAATTACTTACATATGTCTGTATAAACTAAGAATTGTATAGTGTAGAAAAGGCAATTCATCCAGTAGACCGGTTTCGTCTTTATTGGGAGCTCATCATGTACTGGCCAGAATTTGCCTCTCGCGCAACTACTGTTCGTTTAATTATATAAATGTTCATTTCAATACCACTTCCCCATGCAATGTGGTGATGACAAAATTTGGATGGTTAGTTGGAACTTTTGGTCTAAATGGATGCCATATGAGCTCCACGTAAAGGGAAAATAAACCAAACATGTTACATTAGTTAGTATATAACTGACAATTTTGTGTAGTGTAGTGTGTGGCAGAGTGGCAAATTCTGGCCAGTACACGATGAGTTCTCAGTAAGGACGAAACCGGTCTACTGGATGAATTGCCTTTTCTACACTATACAATTCTTAGTTTATACTGACATATGTAAGTAATGAATGGTTTAGGTGTTTATATGAAGATCGCAACTTTGATTATAGTAATTGTTATCACCGCCCGCGCAACCAATGTTCGTTTTATTATATTTAATTATGACTGATTATTAGTTGGCATGTGGTATCAATTTCCTGTGAATCAGAGACCATTTTTGGTGTCGATACACTAAAGCAACCGTTCTTATGAGAGCGACAACCGCAGCTTGACAGAGCTGACTGACTCGCTTAATCATTATTATAGCAAACATATAGACATCAAAGTTAGCCTGGTTAAATCATATTTATATGAGGTGTTTTTTCAGCTTTTGGATAATATGTGTATATTTTTTGTACTTAAAAAAAATTTAGACCACTCTAATTACGTGTGAGTATAACTGCGTTAAAACTGTTTTATTTTGCTTCTCCTGTTTGAACGTTTTGAATTATGTATAAGTTGTGTTATTTTATTTGACAAAGTTAACTATGCCCGTAGTAACAGACTAGCATACACTTTGTAAGTATACAGTTTATCGAAAAAAATTCTGCGTGAGTTTTACGCTTAGGCTATATTTGCCAAAATTGCTGTCGGCGTTGTCTCTAAATTTTTTAGTAAAACAACTTGTTTTTTTAGGCTGTCATTCTAGCCGGATTAAGTGAACTGTGTCGACTGCAGAAAGAAATGAGCCTACATTATAAAAGTCAGATCATAAGGACAAGTTGGTTATGGGACAATGGATCAATTTCTTGGTATTTAAACAGACACTGATCATAACGATGAAGATATGGTAATTTTTTAAAGCATAACGAATCAGATGCGTGAGCCAATTAACGATTGACACGGAGTCATTGAGAAAATTACCGTATTTGGATGTCAAATTAACTAGAATGTTCTAAAACTAGACAGGTGTTTAAAGGAAGGATACTTATAGTGATAATATTCTTAAATTCTAATAAAGTCATTAGATCTTCTTGAAAATAGGCATCATAAAATTAATGACAATTAGAAGCCATAGATTAATAGAACTAAAATCAGGATGACAACGCAAACGAAATATTTAATGTTAATGTTTACCCTTTAAATTTAATATAAGCGGAGATGATGGATGGATCATAGCTGCTTACCATGAGTAAAAGATGTAAATTGGTACTGCAAATAAAAAATCGCAGAGTATCCCATACCTCCGTCGCACGATATATTCTTTCCATTGGTGCTTAAAGAACACTGTTATACCGAATGCATATACATATGTTGTCAGTATTAAAAAATCCTACGAGATAGCGAATGCAGTTAACAAAGTAGACAGGTTTTGTGCATATTGGGCAGCAATCATGTAATTTCCGAAATTCCCCCTCCCCGGGCCTCGAACTGTGGCACATACGCCTCCGTTTTAGGACTTATACACTGTGACCAAAACGGTTTTAACCTGAAGAAAAGACCGAACGAATAACATAATTTTGCATAACTTAAACTTAAATGTGCGGCTTGGCTGGCGCGGTATACTACTGTGTATGATTCTGGCCAGGGCAATTTTGGCCAGTTCACATTAAGTTCTCCATTAGAACGAACCCAGAATACGTGATGAATTTCATTTACAATTTTATGCTAGGGTTGGTTTACAATAACAGCAAATAACAAAATCTTGCTATAAATCTTAAATTAAATGTATATCTTCATAATGTCCATTGGTTTTGAATATTAAAGAGTGCATTTTTTGAAAGAGAAGTCATTTAATAAGTATATTGTGGACGTTCATTTGTTGCGCAGGCGGTACGATTCGTAGTCTACCAATTAAAATATCATATTGATGAACCTTTAGAATTCTTTAAATAAAGTTTAAGAGATTGAAGTAAACACAAATCGAATTCCATTTAACCAGTCGTCGATCAACGTAGCAAAACTATCGTCAGTCATACGTCCTAACGTGTTTCGATCTTCTATGATCACGACGGAAAACTGACAAGCAAGGATAAAACAGCAATGGATACACATGGAAAGCAAAATTAGATATGCGGCTCTCATACATATTTATTAATTGCGGTTTGATCCTCGCTATTCAATTTGCTGTCGAAACGCGTCACTACGTGTGACAGTCGGTAGTTTTGCTATGTTGTTCGACGACTGGTTAAATGCAATGAGATTGGTATTTACTTCGAGCTTGCAAACTTGATTCAAATAATTCTTACCACCACCTACGCAATCAATGTTTGTTTAACCTTTTGAATGTTTAGTCTCAGTGTTTGTTGTTTTAATAAAAAGATTCGTATATGTGTACTAATTTTTATGAATTTTCTTTGTGTAGAACTGAGTCATTCTATAAGGTAGCATTATAGTCCGTTTCAAACACAACTTTGAAATAGATCATTTTCGTAGCATTCCCGGGCGATTTTTAATCAATTTCAGTGGCAAATGTTGCACGGTTCTGTTGATTAATTTCTTTTTCGTGCGAAAAATATATATGCCTCCGCACATACATGGAGATGTCTAGAACATGAAGTATTTGGTGGGAATTAGGAATTGACTCTAGGCATCCAACCTCATGATTCTGTACGTTGAACGCGATGTCAACTTTTGCACTACAGAAATTAGCCTTAATGATTCAATTTAATCACAGAACAAATATTGAGGATGGTCGCTTGCCTCTAAATTATAAATTTAGGAAAACATTTTTTGTTGGTATCCTCTTTGGTACGAATCGGAGGTGCTCTGATGTTGGCATCTGCGAAGTGCATGGTTTAATTGTTTATCAGCAAGCTTCCGCATGTAGCCTAGCTTGTATTCAGATCAGATCCTCCAGATTTGGTTTGCTAGGTTGACAATTTTTCATATTTTGAAAGATTATGGAAAAATACTGTTGTAATGGAGGTATGGCCTAGCAAAATTAAATTTTCCATGTATTTCAATTATCAAATCATCATATTGTTCTTGAATGAGTTGGATGTCAAAAGAGGGAAAAAATTTTTATCTCTCTTCCTCAAGAGCGCATTTGATGTTCGGAGCGGCTACAGTGAATTCCGCTGGGTCTACCGCGTCTGGAGCAAAAATTAGCATCACATTCAGTAATTGTATATTAGGTGCTGTGTACCTAGTAACAAATTAGTTCAAATAGGACCAGAAGGATAAGCCAGAAGCAGCATGAACGAGATGTATAAACTCATGTGCACACGCGTTTGGTGCTTACTGGAGACTCAATCAGAAGGAGCCGGGATTACATCCTATACCCACTATATATTTTAGTGAGGAATGTGGGATAATTTGACGGTACAGTGTCTTATACGCATATTTATACCTGCAGTCGTGTAGCTCATTTCGTGACCTCAAAACCACTATATATAATATATAATTTAGGTACGTCTATATATATATATATATATATATATATATATATATATATATATATATATTCTTATAATTAGGAAAGAAAACACAAATAACTAAGAGGATAATGGCCATTTATTTCGTGAATACTAAACGTCTCTTATACAATCATACATATTTATACATTTTGGGTTGTTAATTGGTTATGTTTTGGTGACAAATCTGACTGGTTATTACTGCTGTTTCTTGTTTTGACTAGTAGGTGAGTGTGTATGCGTTTGTGTTTGTATTGTGTATGTGTGTTTGCATAAGGTCATTCTCGCGGTATTGCGAGGCCAACCTTATCTTCTATATTTCCTATCAAACAAAGCAACAATGCTCTCGTCAGGCCATCTAAAATATAACAATACAACAAAATATATATGACAAGCGTTATGTCTAACTCATCATCCTCTATAGTCTTCTTCAATATACTATTAATTAAAACAGCATGGATATCATAAAGATATATATATATATATACACGTTTGTTTGTTTATGTATATGTAAGCATGGAAGCGATGGATAAATAAAAACCTTGTCAAAATGGTTCTTTGAAAATTTTTCCAATGACGCATAAATTTAAACGAATGGTTAGATGAAATGGTATAAAGAGAAATAAACAAATAAACACCTTAACTAATTTTATACTAAATTCAATTGAAGCCGCAATCTAACGGACTTTTAAATGTAAAATTAAGATTCCTCGAAGTGTATATGACAACTCAGACATACAACTGCTTCTTGGTATTCTGAATAAACTTGAAAATCAACAGGTATTTGTTGACAATAATTTCTAATTGGGCAATGAATTTCAAGGAACTTACGCGAAGGTAAATCAATGACGGTTTATCTGTCAGATGTTCAATAACTCGATTTAAGTATCTGACGTTGATACCCCTGAAAGTTAAAATACAAAAATCATAAAGTTTTGACAGAAAGCATGCTATTGATTTAAAATCGGATAAATAATAATAGAGGATTTTTAGCTATGTATTCAGCGGAAAGTGCTGAATATAATTTAAAAGCTGCTTTCTTAAAATAAAGAACAATCTTGATCGAAACGTTTTTAAATACGTACCTTCAGCTTCACGAGCTGATGCATTTCAAACTTCAGCTATAACATAAATGATATCTGTGTAGCCTTGATTGCGAAGAATTAATCTATTATAAACTGTACTTTAGATATTGCGCACCTAGCAAAAAGCCAGCATAAACAAACTGTATAATCTCATGTAAACCCGTGTTTCGTGCCTACTTTCGACTTACTAGTAGGCGCACTATTCTCCAAATACACTATATATTTGGTCAATAGATGTTGGATAGTTGGATGGTCCAATAGGACTGATTCCAATTGATGAGTCACCAGACCCGTAAGCACAAAATTCATGAATACATGAAATTATGCCATTTAAAAGAAAAAAATGTATTGATTGACAAAATAAATCTGGCTGGTCTAGAAGTGAACGCCGAATTAGTTGGCAAAGGCACTCTCTGAGAAGGCCACTTACATCTCTTACTCTCCAGATGGCGGATGCAACTTCAGTCGATGGTTGGAGCTGCAGAAAAGCAATCTAGTAACTGGATATCACTATTCGAGATATCGGCCACTTAATAACCTAGCATCTTGTCCTCCCTTACCGAGACTATTGATTTGAAAACGTGTGGGAATCCGGTATCAAACACGGCTCACTCAAGAAGTCTAGTTAATTATGATTTATTGATGCAAGCGCTTCTGGAACCCACTTATTAAAGTTCCACAAGATTGAGTGTTCCTACGCATTAAAGAAGTAAATTTGATGTGAGGAACACAGAATATATATTTTTAAATAAATCTGGAAGAATCATAATAAATAAAATGCATAAAGAAATAAATCTATACACAAATCAAAATTAATATCATTATCACCTATAGACAAAAACACGTTCTATCATAAAGTATTTATAAACTGATAAATTGACCTGCATGGAGGAATAAAACGTACATCTAAAATTAGTAGCAATGAACACAAGAGCATACATCAATAATTGACAGACAAAGTGATATTAAATTGTTGCATTATCATTTCCGTCGACCACGTGTAAATGGTAGATCTGCATAATGCAGCGGATCCAGCATAACTTAGACTGTGACGCATTCTGTGAATTGGTACTTGAGATAAACTTGGTATAGTAGATTGATGAATATCTCGATCCATTGACTCGGATGAAGGCCAGGCTCATGACGAAACGCGGCACAATTGTAATACAGGCAAAAGGCGATTCGCATAATCTTGTTCAATACGACCTATTTATATTACTTTCAAATATCAACAAACATTTCATAGCGCTTGCATAAGATCACATGTAGGGCCCTCGCCAACTATTAACCGATGCGCAAATAAACATACAAGTATATATATATATATATATATATATATATATATATATATATATATATATATATATATATATATATATATATATGATTAAAATCAAACAAATTATTTTGATTATTTGTAGTCATAAACAAATTTACATCACACACACATATATATATATATATATATATATATATATTGATAGTTTTTAATTTCACCATTTAAAAAAATTTAAGAACAAAACAGCGTACTCCATAGAATAACATTTATTAATAAATCTTATTTCTACCAGTATCTACAGCCATTGTTCTGGATTCGTTAGTATATTCGTTCATCCAATCCCACTTTACATGTGTTGTAACCAATCTCCTCTTCGTTATGCTAGCCTTTGCTTTGCGCAATTTAGACCACTGCTTTTGCGCAAGTTAGACCACTCCTTTTGCGTAACGTCATTTGGTGTGTCATCGCTTTCATTGTAATTGCGTCCGTAAATTGATGTATGTGTCGTATTTTGCGAAGCGTTGGCTATTTTTAAAGGCATTTCGGTTATGTCTTTGTTCCAGTCCAATTTAATTTCTTTTTGAATTATTTTCTGCACGTTTAAGCAGGCCTTCAGCTTATTAATTGCAATAGCTTCAAAAGCCAGAAGTATTTTCTCTGTTTTCGCTTTGTAGAGAACTGAAAAATTGTTACTACTAACAGCATGACCTGTGAGTAGTACATGTTCGTAAATTGCTGATTTCTGTCCAGGAGCTGCAGCCCTCTTTAATAGTTTTTGAGGGAGATGCTGATTTATTCTAGTTTCGAGCCTCTTTTTTGATCTGCCGATGTACTGAGCGTTACAGGTACATTGAAATTTGTATACAGACAAAGGTGTTGACGTCACAGAGAGGCTATCTTTTTCATTCGTGCGCATCAGTTTTGTTGTGTTGAACACCACTCTCACCTGTATTGATGGAAACTGTGCTTTTGTCGCTCGAATTACTTTTCGTTTGAAGATTTCCGCTGGAAGATCACCTCCAAAGGGAACACTAAGCGTTACTATCTGGGAAGTTTGATTTTCTTCCAAATTGGCCTCGATTTTGTTGCGTTGCCTCAAGTTGTATTCGATGAACCAGTCCGGATAGCCATTATTTCTCAACGCTTCGCGAAGCAAATTTAGCTCTACTTCAATGTTGTCCGGTGAACAAATCCTGCGTATTCATGTGCCCAAATTTATTATTAGGTTCCTTTTGTACGCCCTTGGCACACTACTCATATAATGGATATACTGTGCAGTCCAGCTTGATTTCTTGTGAACTGACCTTGAGAGAGTACCTTCTTCATCTCTCGTTATTCCTACATCTAGGAAGGATAAATATCCGTCTTTTTCTTCTTCTATTGTAAACTTGATTGCCTTGTCTACCTTGTTTATGTGATGTAGCAGTGAATTTGTATCTTCATCCTTTTCAACGACCATGAAAGTATCGTCTTCGTAGCGCACGTCAAAATGAGCTCCATTGATAAATGGTTTTAAACCAGTTGTTTCTAAATGGTGCATGTATATGTCTGCCAATACTGGTCCAAGAGGACTACCCATACCTATGCCGTCAATTTGTCTGTAGAAGACTCCTTGGAATACGAATTGTACGTTTGATGTGCATAATAGAAGTAGTTCTCTCATGTCGTCCACTTCTACCAGTGTTTCCGCTCCTGATGATCGTATATATTCACATAGGATATTTATAGTTTTATTTACTGGAATGCTAGTAAAGAGTGACTTTATATCGAGGGACACCATTTTCCTCTCTTTCAAATTTAGGTCGCGAATTTTTTCTACGAATTGAAAGCTATCCTGTACAACGTGGTCTATTCTTCCTTTCATGATAGGCTTTATAATCCGGCATAATAGTCTTTTCTTCCAAATTGGCCTCGATTTTGTTGCGTTGCCTCAAGTTGTATTCGATGAACCAGTCCGGATAGCCATTATTTCTCAACGCTTCGCGAAGACTCCTTGGAATACGAATTGTACGTTGGATGTACATAATAGAAGTAGTTCTCTCATGTCGTCCACTTCTATCAAACATGCCAAGCCCGTAGGTTCAATGCAACCGATATTATATGGGTTGCCCAAGGTTCACAAAATGACCAACAATGAAGGACTTCCGCCTTTCAGGCCCATTTTATCTATGATAAATTCCCCACAGCACAAGGCAGCCAGACTATTATGCCGGATTATAAAGCCTATCATGAAAGGAAGAATAGACCACGTTGTACAGGATAGCTTTCAATTCGTAGAAAAAATTCGCGACCTAAATTTGAAAGAGAGGAAAATGGTGTCTCTCGATATAAAGTCACTCTTTACTAGCATTCCAGTAAATAAAACTATAAATATCCTATGTGAATATATACGATCATCAGGAGCGGAAACAATGATAGAAGTGGACGACATGAGAGAACTACTTCTATTATGCACATCCAACGTACAATTCGTATTCCAAGGAGTCTTCTACAGACAAATTGACGGCATAGGTATGGGTAGTCCTCTTGGACTGCTACATCACATAAACAAGGTAGACCAGGCAATCAAGTTTACAATAGAAGAAAAAGACGGATATTTATCCTTCCTAGATGTCGGAATAACGAGAGATGAAGAAGGTACTCTCTCAAGGTCAGTTCACAAGAAATCAAGCTGGACTGGACAATATATCCATTATATGAGTAGTGTGCCAAGGGCGTACAAAAGGAACCTAATAATAAATTTGGGCACATGAATACGCAGGATTTGTTCACCGGACAACATTGAAGTAGAGCTAAATTTGCTTCGCGAAGCGTTGAGAAAGAATGGCTATCCGTACTGGTTCATCGAATACAACTTGAGGCAACGCAACAAAATCGAGGCCAATTTGGAAGAAAATCAAACACCTCAGTTAGAAACACTTAGTGTTCCCTTTGGAGGTGATCTTCCAGCGGAAATCTTCAAACGAAGAGTAATTCGAGCGACAAAAGCACAGTTTCCATCAATACAGGTGAGAGTGGTGTTCAACACAACAAAACTGATGCGCACGAATGAAAGAGATAGCCTCTCTGTGACGTCAACACCTTTGTCTGTATACAAATTTCAATGTACCTGCAACGCTCAGTACATCGGCCGATCAAAAAAGAGGCTCGAAACTAGAATAAATCAGCATCTCCCTCAAAAACTATTAAAGAGGGGTGCAGCTCCTGCACAAAAATCAGCAATTTACGAACATGTACTACTCACAGGTCATGCTGTTAGTAGTAACAATTTTTCAGTTCTCTACAAGGCAAGAACAGAGAAAATGCTTCTGGCTTTTGAAGCTATTGCAATTAATAAGCTGAAGGCCTGCTTAAACGTGCAGAAAATAATTCAAAAAGAAATTAAATTGGACTGGAACAAAGACATAACCGACATGCCTCTAAAAATAGCCAACGCTTCGCAAAATACGACACATACATCAATTACGGACGCAATTACAATGAAGGCGATGACACACCAAATGACGTTACGCAAAAGGAGTGGTCTAAATTGCGCAAAACAAAGGCTAACATAACGAAGAGGAGATTGGTTACGACAAATGTACAGTGGGATTGGATGAACGAATATACTAATGAATCCAGAACAATGGCTGTAGATACTGGTAGAAATAAGATTTATTAATAAATGTTATTCCATGGAGTACGTTGTTTTGTTCTTACATATATATATATATATATATATATATATATATATATATATATATATTTTCTGTGTTTATTATACGTAATGGTAATTGAAGAAGTAAACCTGTATAATCCTTAGTAAACTTGTTGGTACTTTCCAGAATTATATATATATATAAGGCCGCCTATCGACGCAATCTTCCAGCTTATTTATAAACACAGTGTAAATGACTATTGGATTCACAATAAATGATATACTGAAAAAAGTTTAATTATTTACATTTAATAACTTTTTAACTCGTTTGAGATAAAGGCCAAATTTCAAAGTGAGTGTTAATCACACATTACTCAAGACAATCTCAATCAGCCCGCCCAAGTTCGCTTTAGTTACCGTTTTTCATGGGATGAAGAACTAATAAAGAAAGAAATGACTTTTCTAGAAAAATTGATCTAATTTTGCGAAAATGTATAATATTATTAATGTAAAAAGATGAAAATCAATAAACCTGGCCGTTAAACTGAAAATAGTGTACTGTATATACAAGAATATAAATATACCTAATAATGGCCGTGCTACATCACCCACCGCCAAAATTGACGTCGTCGAAGTCCAATTGAAATTAAATTTGTTGGCGGATTCTTTATCTTATGCCTTTCGTTTGCTCAGATGTAGCTCCTTTCATGCCACTTTGCTCTTTATTTTCTGACGTACTCGTTAGCTATTGACATAATGATCATTATCGGAACTCGTTTTCGTTGCTGTTCTATTTCGGAACTCAAATGCAGAATGAATGTCGGACCTAGATCGGTGACTTCTGCATCTTGTATTCCAAATCTTGCTGCCCAGTGTAAAAAAACGCATAAGCAATTATCTCCACATCTTCATTAGTTAGTTTAATTAATCCAAGCGATCTTGTATGTTGATCAATTATTCGCATGCAATAACAAAAACCACATAATTTTGGGTAAGTGCTTTTGTCAACATGGATAAATCTAAAACGAGCGTTAGGAAACTCGAAACGGCCAAAGTCTAGGTTAGTATGACGAGAAACTTTCGAGATTTGGTATGGCCGTCATGATTTAGCCCATTCATTAATTTCTTCGAACGATAGACCAAAATAGCGTTCTTTTAATTACATACTTGTATAATTCCCACTAGGATGGCTCAGATTGTGGTATTCATCGAATACCGATAGTCGACAGTCTGGTGAAAGCCAAATTTTACTAGGCATCTTTCCTTCAATATTATATCTGTTGACTTCCGAATAACCTAGCTTGAAATTGGTGGATCAGTCAAGATACCTTCGCCGCCATTGTGTAAGTTCTTTGTTTATTGTTTCATCTGAATGTCTTTCCGTTGCGACCGTTTGGCATACTGGTGGAATATTGAATTTATTTCAATACGAGTTAAACAATCAGCCACCGCATTATCTTTGCCTTTCATACGACTGATGCCAAAGGCGAACTCACTCAGACGAATCATTTGACGACTTACTCTGCGGATAATTTTGTAAACCTTTCTGCAAGGCCTCCACCAACCATTTGTTGTCCATCTTCACTTCGAATGGGTAAAGCAGTAGCTCATGTCAGTGCAGTCAGGAGGCGCACAGCTAGTTCCATACTAACTTTTCATTGCCCAATCTGTCTTTACTGAACAGGACTTTCCACTTTCCGCGATGGGGAAGCGGTATCGGAATGAACATTTCATATCATTAAACGACATTTTGTTTTAGCGTGGGTGGTCGCTAACAATGGTGAAGTCCAGGTTGCGGTCTTGATATAACACCTGACCCATTAATTACTTACATATGTCAGTATAAACTAAGAATTGTATAGTGCAAAAAGGCAATTCATCCAGTAGACCGGTTTCGTCCTTATTGGGAACTCATCATGTACTGGCCAGAATTTGCCGCGGACAGGACTACGAACCTGGGCACGTCTGCTTCGGAATCTGGTGCTCTAACCACTGAGCTATCCTGCCGCACACTACACTACACACAATTTTCAGTTATATACTAACTAATGTAACTTGGTTAGTCAATTTTTCCTTTAGGTGGAGCTCATATGGCATCCATTTAGACCCAAAGTTCCAACTAACCATGCCCAATCTGTCATTACTGAACAGACACCACATTACATGGGGAAGTGGTATTGAAATGAACATTTATATAATTAAACGAACATTGGTTACGCGGGTGGTGATAACAATTATTATAATCAAGGTTGCGGTCTTGATATAAACACCTGACCCATTAATTACTTACATATGTCAGTATAAACTAAGAATTGTATAGTGTAGAAAAGGCAATTCATCCAGTAGACCGGTTTCGTCCTTATTAGGAACTCATCAAGTACTGGCCAGAATTTGCCGCGGACAGGATACGAACCTGGGCACGTCTGCTTCGGAATCTGGTGCTCTAACCACTGAGCTATCCTGCCGCACACTACACCACACACAATTTTCAGTTATATACTAACTAATGTAACTTGGTTAGTCAATTTTTCCTTTAGGTGGAGCTCATATGGCATCCATTTAGACCCAAAATTCCAACTAACCATGCCCAATCTGTCATTACTGAACAGACACCACATTACATGGGGAAATGGTATTGAAATGAACATTTATATAATTAAACGAACATTTGTTGCGTGGGTGGTGATAACAATTATTAAAATCAAGGTTGCGGTCTTGATATAAGCACCTGACCCATTAATTTCTTACATATGTCAGTTTAAACCAAGAATTGTATAGTGCAAAAAAGGCAATTCATCCAGTAGACCGGTTTCGTCCTTATTGGAAATTTATCATGTACTGGCCAGATTTTGCCGCAGACAGGGCTCGAACCTGGGCACGTCTGCTTTTTTAATCTGGTGCTCTAACCACTGAGCCACCCTGCCGCACACTACACATAATTTTCAGTCCTATAATAACTAATATAACTCGGTTAGTTTTTTCTTTTTAAGTGAAGTTCATATGGCATCAATTTAGACCCAAAATTCCAACGAACCATTCCGAATCTGGCATTACTGAACAGACACCCACTAGATGGGGAAGTGGTATTGAAATGAACATTTATATAATTAAACAAACCATTGTTACGAAGCAAACGTGCCCAGGTTTGAACCATGTCCGCAGCGAATTCTGGCCTGTACGTAATGAGTTCCCAATAATGACGAAACCGGTCTACTGGATGAATTGCCTTTTTTACATTATACAATTCCTAGTTTATACTGACAAATGTGTGTACCTAATGGGTCAGGTGTTTATATCAAGTTGTCAGCCTTCATTTTATTAAAAGTCTTCGTCAACGATGTTGGCTTGATCTGGTTTTGCGTATGCCCACAATTCGATTTCTCAATAAGGCATTATTCTCGCACCCAGAACCAGATTAGTGTAAGGAACAAGGTAGACAGATTTTGACATGGTAGAGACCTAATCGCCCGCCTTGATAGGGTATACTTTCGAATCATATTTCTTGTTTGGAAACCCTGACGATACTGCGTCTAGTCGAGCTCAGTGACGATCTTGTTTCAGATTTTTAGTAGAATCAACTTCTTAACTTTATTTCATTAGTTGGACGGAGTTATCTGCGAGGTTTTGTTGGGTTTATGACATGGTACATTGACAACCTTAAGGAAGCTACATTTTCGATTTTGCGCTTTCTTAAAGCTGATCTCGTCATGATAGTTTTGCATAGATGTTTAGTTTGCCGCACCTCTGTGTATTATCTAGGTAAATATGCTCCTACTCATCAATTACTCTTCTTTGATAATTTAGTTGCCTAAATTATTATTACTTTTTTAAATTAGTATTATTTTTTTGTTATTTTTCTTATGGTTATATGACAGTGAATCATTAGGTACTAATGACATATATATATTGCTATGAATGGTGATGATTATGATTTTGATGAATACATGGTTTTAGAACTTTTCATATCACCCTTAAAAATTGAAGTGTTACTGCTCCATTGCAATATTAGAAATTTAAAATATCTATGTTAATCTACCGAGGCTAGTTAAAAAATTAACTCTCTTATTGTTAACTAATAAGTCTTCTTTCTCTACAATTGCTACTTTTTTATATCACTTATGGAATGGAGCATTATTACGGAATACCAACAAGTAATGGGAGATGCTAGCTTTAAATAATAATTTAGATGAATGTGATGAAATCTTTAAAATACGATATGCACTAAGAATGATGTAATAAGTAAAAACATTCATATAAGTCCAGGAAGGCACCAGTATCACAAGTAAGATATTTTATGATCTTAAAGATAAATCCATTTCGTGCTCGGTGAGAGTTGATTATTAAGGGCCCACACTTCGGCTGAATACCACTAAATAGTAAGTGGATTGTGCGCACTCCTAGAAATGTTCGGCTAAACTACTATAAATAGTCTTTTACAATGCATGCATTATCATGAGTTGATATGTTCGCCATATCATGCTGACGCAATACTGTTAAAGATTATAATACGTATTACAGAAGTATTGGATTCAACCGAATATATAGATAGCCACATTGCGATACCAAATCATACGCCTGTGTGTACTGTCAGAAGATATGAATAATGCCAAATCCATGCATTTGGATACAGCAGAAAATACGCTTCATTAATTGGCAAGTCCTATAATTCATTGGGGCTTAACCGACGTTACAGTGCGTTTGGTTCGCAGTGCCGGATTATGCATTTGAGTCGACAGTAAGCACGAGAAGCGTGTGTCTTGCTCACTTTGGTGTATCCCGCTGTTCCTAAATGAAATAATTTGTCACTTGGAACAAAAATGTGCATATGTTTTCATCAGAGCCTTATAATTACTACTGTTTATCTCACATTAGCGTGTCTACTTTCTCTACGATATTTTTGATTACAAGCACTAACTTTTGTCTATTTAGATGGTTGTCATTTCTATAAGGAATACGGAATAATATGAAAGCATTGAGAAATATGAGTTTTATTTTGTGCTGAATTTGTCAGTGAATTTGAATTTAATTTTTTAAACTGTAAATACTTGGCTGGCCAACTTTAAGTGCTATATCTAAAGTTCGCTTGTATTTTTCATCTTTAATTTCCGACTTTTTATGGCGAAGTTCAATTGACTTTCACTTAAATATATATTTAAAGATCTCATCACTCTTGTACGTATTGACAGACTATGGCGCTCATTTTACGGAAATCGAATTATTGACTGATTTACAAACTTTTATAATACGAAATTTGTAAGTGAATTTATATTTGGTTCCAAATGCAATTTTCAGTAAATATTGATAAAAGTAGTAGGATTGGTATTATTAGGTGTTGTGTTATTCTATTTATTATTAGCAGTAGTAAAAGCATTCGTTGTAATGTAGTAATGTTAATAATATGACTAACAATAGTAGTAAAAGTATAAGAAATAGTAGTTGTAGCAGCAGGAACAGTATTAGTGTTATTATTAGTGTCAGAAGGAGTATTAGCATTAGTAGTGATGATGTTGGTGTTGGTGTTTTTTTGGTATTAGTAGCCACATTTTATGTATTTTTTTAAGTAGCAGGTGTTACTAATTTATTGCAATTCTCGAAATTGATGAAATTTAGCTTATTTCGAAAAAAAATCGTTTTAATACCCTGTGTAAACTCGTAGTGTTGGCGCACTTTCCAGGCTCTGCAAATATTATACGTATTTAGTTGGCTTTGAAGTGGCCTTGCCGAAGACTTTATATGTATTAGCTCCGTTACTGCTTGAAAACACATTCGTATAGGAGATTTTAACGTTCACCTGTTCGAAGTTTCCTGGCCAGGTATATAGTGTGCATAAGTCGTATAATTGGCTCTCACTGATAAGTCGCCATTTAGCACGAAGCATATGTATACGTGGGATTATACCTTTCAATCTTGCGGTCCGGTGTATATTTCTGGTCTTATTTGTTCCGATTTGTTACTACGTAATTATGTATATAGTGTTGTGCATCTAGTAACAAATTAGTTCAAATATGACCGGAGGGTTAAACCAAATTCAGCATGAACGAAAAGTAAAATCCCATGTGAACATTCATTTCGTGCTTATTGGCGACTCATCAGTAGGCGCTGGTATTACGGTCTATACCCACCATATATTTGGGGGAGGAATGTGGGCAAATTGGACGGTAGAGTCTCAAATACGCATGTGTAAACTTGCAGCAGTGATGCTAACTCCATATAAAGTCTTCGACAATGTGACTTTTAAGCCAACTCACTATGATATATATATATATATATATATATATATATATATATATATATATATATATACCCTCCTCAACGTGGTACGACGGTGTCAACCATGTTTCGATGATCGATCGTACATGGGCTAACGGGGCTATGGCGGTGGTGTCACCAGGGCGTGGTGGATCTCCGACCGGCAATCGGATCTCCTATAAAATACCACATGAGCCCGACGACGGCACCATGACTCGGCGTGTGTTCCCCGCCACAAAAGGGGACAACAGCCACAGGATTACATGGACTCCTGGACAGTACCCCGTACTTCCGAATGGCGAATGAGCTCTCAACAGCCACCGGCAACCATACTATTTACTGCTGCCTTGCAGACTGCGCTTGGATGTGCAAAGGCTAGAGGTGCGTCCTCGATCAAAAAGCCGAGTGGTGAGGGGACACCACTTGTACCAAATTCCCAAGAAACTCCATGAAAATGTCACAATCTATGAATACCGATCATGCTACGGCGTCCCCGGCAAGCGACGCGCCCTGTGCTCCCCCAGAGGCTAGGGTGTCAAGTGAAAAGCTATCTGGTTTTATCAGCGCGAAAACACCTATTTATTTCGGGTGTTGGAATGTTCGAACATTGCTTGATATCGGCAGCCAAGCAATCACGGCCAAATCTTTATATGACTACCAGATTGAAGTTGCATGCCTGTCTGAAGTCCGACTGCCCGGCACGGGATCAACGAAGATAAAAGTACCGTCGGCAGAATCAACATACTTGATGCATCACAGCGGACCAGTTGACGGGTCCGGACAACACGGTGTAGCCATTTTACTTGGTCCTACAGCGCAGAGAGCCATGCTGGCTTGGAATCCTGTATCACCGAGGATCGCAACGGTCCGACTGAGAGGGAAACCTTTTAACATCACAGTCGTAGCCGTCTACGCACCAACCCTCGCAGCTGATTCAGATGTGAAAGATGAGTTCTACGACCAATTGCAAGAGACCATCAACGGAATTTCCAGAGGCGACATACTGTTTGTTGCTGGTGACTGGAACGCACGAACAGGACCTTCTGACTCATCCACCAGACACATACTGGGAAAGTTTGGTCTAGGTGAGCGCTGCGAGAACGGAGCACGACTTATCAGCTTTGCAGAAGTCAACCATATGTGCGTTACCAATACGCGTTTCCAACACCCTCGGAAGCATTTGCTCACCTGGTATTCAAACGATGGTCACACAGCCAATCAGATCGACTACATTCTGGTACGGTCGCGTTGGATGTCTTCTGTCGAAGATTGCAGGTCATACCGAGGAGCTGAAACTGGCAACCGAGGAGGGTCCGACCACACTCTAGTACGTGCCAAATTGAGGCTCCATCTCAAGTCCCGACGGCGCCGTCAACCTACGAAACGCCTGAATGTTGCTGCCCTAACGGACCCATCCCGTTGTACAGCGCTATCTGCCTCAATCACTGCAAAGTTGACTGCCGCTGACGGTGGAACTCATGCCGTAGATAAAACCAATGTGGAGCATCAATGGAATAACTTGAAACTCTCTACTCAGCAAGCTGCGCTTGAAACGCTCGGAACCATCAAAAGTCACCATAAAGACTGGATCTCTGAACGCACGATGCGGGCGTCACAAAAAGCAAGAGATGCCCGGATGAATAACGCGCCTAATTATCGCCACCTGAGACGTGAAACCACGAGGTCTGCTCGGGCTGACCGTAAGCAGTACTGGGATGAAATGGCTTCCGCCATGGAATCGGCTGCAAACGTCGGTGATTTCGGGGGTCTCTTCCGTCTTATACGTAAAGCATCCGGTAAGCGCAATGCAGAGACAATTCTACGCAGCGCAACAGGAGACTTGATTTCTGATGTCAATGGCAAAATCGCAAGATGGGTTGAACATTTTTCGCAGTTATTGAACCGACCATACAGTGGCCGCTCCCCACCGCAACCACCTGCAACATCTACACCCAGCTACGATGTGGACTGCTCTTCCCCAACTGAGGTTGAGATCGCTACGACCATCCAGCGCATGAAGAGCAAGAAATCCCCCGGTGAAGATGGAATTCCTGCAGAGATCTACAAGGCCTGTATAGGCGCACTACTGCCATCAATCCATCGACTGTTCTCTTCTATCTGGGAACAAGAAGCATGCCCGTCAGACTTCGGAATGTCAATCCTGCTACCGTTTCCCAAAAAGGGTGATAGATCAAGGTGCGAAAACTACCGTGGTATCAGTCTTCTCAACACCGCATCCAAGCTGTTGGCGTCGATTCTATTGAACCGCTTCTGTAATGAGCGGCATGTCCGTACCCGTCCCAATCAGGGTGGATTCCGCCCAGGCAAAGGCTGTGTTGATCAGATCTTTACATTACGGCGAGTTTTGGAACATCGCAACGAATTTCAACAACCAACCGTCGCTTGTTTTATTGACTTCCGAGCTGCTTTTGACTCTGTTGATCGCGACTCCCTATGGAACATCATGCTGCTCGACGGTATGCCCATAAAACTCGTCAATCTGATCAAGGCCTACTATGCAGCCACCAAAGCCAGAGTACGTGTTTACGGAGAAGAATCGGATGAATTCAGTCTGCACACAGGGGTTCGACAAGGATGTCCCTTGTCACCCATATTGTTCAATTATGCGGTTGACTGGATTCTGAGCAACGCGCTAACTGAGTTCCGAGGCGTTCAAGTATCAAATAACCTATGGCTGACGGATGTTGATTACGCAGACGATGTTGTTCTCCTTGCTGACAGCTTTGGGAGCATGCAAGCCGTTTTGGATCAAGTGGCCCAGTTTTCATCAGCCGTTGGTCTGGAAATCAATGCCGACAAAACGAAAGCCTTCGCCATCGGTGTATCTTCATCTGATGAGCAGCTCACGGTGTACGACAGCCCAATCGAAACAGTCGACGATTTTACGTACCTTGGCTCAAAAATACTTCCAACTGGTCAAGCAAAGAATGAAGTCCGAACACGCATCGACCGTGCCAGACTTGCTTTCTTACAATTGAAGAACTCACTTTGGAGAAGAAGTGAAATCAGCCTCAAAACGAAAATCCGAGTCTACCAGACTACTGTTCGCCCTGTGCTACTGTATGGCTGTGAGACTTGGCCATTACGTTCTGAGGACTCCAAAAAGCTCGAAGTATTCGACCATTGGTGCCTTAGGTACATCACAAAGACAAAATGGATGGACCGAGTGTCGAACGCATCTGTTCGTCACCAATGCGGTGACATCATGCAACTATCCGTCTGGATCCAACATCGTCGACTTCAATGGTTCGGGCACGTACTACGCAAACCCGAAGACGAAATGGTACGGCAGGTGATGAACCCAGGTCAATGTGCAAACTGGCGCCGCCGCCGAGGTGGACAACTGAAGACATGGCTTGCAACAATCAAATCGGACATGGAACTCCTAGGTTTACGCAATGTTTATGGTCCGCGTCACTGGGAGCGTCATTGGCCCTCTTTATGTTCCGAAATGGCTGCCAACCGCCCGGCATGGAGAGGTTTAATCCGGGATATCAATGGAGCCGGCTTATCC
>JAQBSW010002226.1:0-107726 GCA_029291075.1 Eudiplozoon nipponicum
ACCAATATTCGTTTAATTATATAACTGTATTAATTTTTTTCCTTGCAAACTACGTAGTGTTCAAAACGACGATTCCATTTTCAAAAGGCCCAACAGCACAATCATAGTGAAAACGCAGCAAATACAATTTAAATTATATCTAAGTAAAAGTTAAAATATATATTTAATACAAAATCGCAGTCTTAATATATAATATTTGTAGTAATCCAAGGTATGAAGTGGGCTTTTGTAAAAACCCGCACATTTGACTTCATATTCAGATGGAGAATGATTATTAGGATCACGCAGTATACCAATTTCTCTACAGATCAGTTTAAAACATGTTTTATTAGAAGGCACCTATCTTAATCTGCTTGGTTACTGTTGGTAAATGGCATGTATTTTATTTGAATTAGGAGTTAACTTGCGAACTTCACAACCATAGGACGAATACCTCCAAAGATTTTCAGCCTAGTCCTTGCTTCTTGCATTTTTTATCGAGATCATATAAAAAACTTGTTAACTGGTTAGGTCATCATATATGTAGGCAGTGGCAAAAACTTGTAAACTATAATTATTGCATACATCGAAACCGTCGTGTAGAAAGATACGTGTTAAAATATATCGGAGTATTATATTTAATAGCTCTTATATTCAGACCTTCACACATGTTTGAAAACTAATCTTAAATGGATTTAAATTAGCGACTGCATATAACATTATCGATCTAATGAAACACATGTGTAACACATGTGTAATCGGCGATAGGTTTCTGTTTATTAGGCCCAAAGTATTTTAGCATGATCAGCCATCCTAACGTGTGCATTCGAAGCCGTGATGGTATGTTCATGGACTTTCGTCTTTCTCCATCTTAGTATAACTTGTTTATTGTTCAATTCAGTATAATATTTAATAGTTAAGGTACAACAAACCATTGGCTACATTTTATTTAGCGTATGTGAGATAATTTTTGGAGAATATACTGTCTATTTCACAGTTATTAATTCAATTAAGCCTTAAACCATATTACACCTATGGCAATCCAATTAAAATTCAGCAGCATTGCTCATGTTTTCGTATGGTAGTCTATATCCCGTCGTGAAAATCATACGTCAATTTTTAAGATCACAAAATCAATAATGGTATTATTTTCACTAGTTTGCCTTATTTTGTAATGAAACTCGTTTTTAGAATATAGGAGGATATATTCACTGCATTTATTCGATGATCTGCCTTTACAGAAAATTGAATTGTGAATTAGTAATTTTCAATTTACTTAATGAACCATGTTTCTACCAAAATTATAAATGAAAAATATTATTCATTACATTAGTAGTATAGCTAGACAGAACTGAACGCCTGGCTATATCGGCGTAAAATAGAGTTGATAAGTAGCTCATTGACAGTCATGATTAACGATGTCATGAAGTTCATTCGTTTTATCATATTTGCTGAACTATTGTGCGATATTTGTATACTTTATATGATTTTTATTTTATTGATTTAGATTACTTGATATTCGATAGCGTTAAAAATTGTTTAATTAAATTTCTGCTAAACTACTGCTCTATTTCATATTTATTTGCTCTTTTTAAACCGCTCATGTTATAAGCGTTATACGCTGTTTGATTCTGTCTTGCTTTGTGAACTTTGATCTATATGTTCATATTAGTGAACTTGTGATTTTTTAATTATTCAGGAATTAATGGGTTTATCCCCATAAACAGAACAGCAAAAGTGTTGCCTGTTGGTCTTGTATGCCAAATGATATTTTTGGATCTTTAACTTAAAAACACGTTTAATTTGAAATATTGTTGGTAAGAATTACATACTGAGACTTTGTATGCCAATAATACGCCGATTTATTGTATAAAAATCATATTACTTAAGTTTTTAATTGTTGATCTTGACTTCTTCTTGGCAAATATGACTCAGAATTGTGCCGGGTTAGACTAACTTCTCAATGGTTGAAAGAGAATAACCAATTGAAAAGATGTATGACTATGATACGATTCGACTACATGATGAAAATTCAGATTGTGTAGCCTCAACACACGTTTATCGTTACAATTAGATCCAAGCCGAGTTTTTGTGAACGAGGCTGCTATGAAATTGCATTGTAGTATATCTGAAATTATTGTTCTAATTTAGATTGTAAATTGGGACTCGGTTAAAATGGGATAATGTCATTTAAGTCCACTTGTGTGAGTCCATTACACATTAAAGAAAACCAGGGTTGTGCTTGACACTTACAAATAAGATAAATCCAATTAAATGAGAATGGCATGTGAACTTGAATTTCAGAAGACCATGCGGACTAGAAACAAAGTTGCTAAAAATTACGTCGTGTAGCTCATTTTCTCTGTATTTCTTGAAATATGTTTATTTTGAACACTTATAATTCGTTCTGGTTTGTGTTTATTTTCTTCTTGTGGAAATAGATTTATCACAACTCTGCTGGAGGCTTTTGATATTTCGTAAGCTCTGTACAAATATTATACACCGTCCACCCATAATTTATGTGAAAACTCATTTTTGAGTAGAGACAAGCAGCATCATTTTGGTATTTTTATATTTAGTAAATAAAACTTATAATCGGTCCGCCCATTACTGAATGGATAACTCTTCTTTGGTAGAGACATGCAGTGCAAACATGGCATTGCGTTTGGTATTTATGTACGTGCAAGATAAATTTTACAATTTTTGGTGAGAAATGTTCAGCAATTTTGGTCCGAATGCTGACAAGTCTTAAGGACCACTAACAGCATAATGGTCACTGTTTCCAAATAATCTTCTACTGGTAAATGATGATCTTGTCAACGACGGCCAATGAGGATGGCCAATAAAAATGTTCAAATTGATTTAGGCCAGGAATTAGGTGAAGCCATACATTACGGTGCCTAAGCATTTTCTTCCGAGTAAGAGAAAAGTACAGTAGGCCAATTAGATAAAACCGAAAGCCTGGCATTATCAACTTTTAGCAGTCCATATAAATAACGGATTGACGGCCTGATTTATCTTAATAATAATTTTTATATATTTATTATTACTTCTTGAACCGCGTAACTATATGTATTTAATTTTGTTTAACGGTATTTTATTGATTAACATTGCCCAGTGGCCATTAGCATTAGAAACTAATTAGATGAATTTATGATGAAATTTTGAACTAATGTATATGTATATGCTTTAGCTTAGACCATCCATGCTATAAGCGTTATAAATTGTTTATTTATTTTTTACATTGTGAAATTTGGGCTATATTAATATAATTTTTTACCTTTACTTTAACCAGTTCCAATATTATTTAGACCATCAGAGAAGCCAAAATGGCGTAAAATGGTAGTCGCATAGAAACTATTTATTAAGATTTATTTTGTTGAACTTTTAACTTGCTACTCACATTATATTTGAATGATTACATATAATAATGTTGTATTGAGAAATAACGAATCTAAGACATACAATGAGGCAATTTAGATAAAACATATTTTGTTTTATTACCTTTGAATGTCATTAAAATCCGTTAATTATTTATCTTCATTTTGTCATGGAACAAGAGCCGTTGGTGTAGCTCTATTGTGTTAAATTTACCAATGGTAGAAGGAATGGAGTCAGATTGTGGGGACAATTCGGCTATGGAATAATGGAGCCACTTTTGGTGGCTCAATAGGTGGACATTATTACAACTATAATATTACTCAGCTGAAATTGTTTGTTCTTCACATTTCTAAACTTTGCAGTAAGCAACTAAAACTAATATTATTATAATCAAGGTTGCGGTCTTGATATAAACACCTGACCCATTAATTACTTATGCATGTCAGTATAAACTAAGAATTGTATAGTGTAGAAAAGGCAATTCATTCAGTAGACCGGTTTCGTCCTTATTGGGAGCTCATCATGTACTGGCCAGAATTTGCCGCGGACAGGACTCGAACCTGGGCACTTCTGCTTCGGTGCTCTAACCACTGAGCCATCCTGCGGCAGGATGGCTCAGTGGTTAGAGCACCAGATTCCAAAGCAGACGTGCCCAGGTTCGAGTCCCTAATCACCAATGTCAACCAGTATGTCAACTCAATAGAACAGCTCAATCTACTGAATGCTGCTACTTTTATAAACAATTCTTAGTCTACACTGACATATGTAAGTAATTAATAGGTCAGGTGTTTATATAAAGACCGCAATAATCGTTATCACCACCCGCGCAACCAATGTTCGTTTAATACTTATATTAGCAGTGTCTGAATTGTAAAAAAATATCACTGAAATTCGCACACTCTGCGCTGCTATCATGGGTACAGAACAAAATGGAAGGAAAAGGCGGAACTAAAGACGACACTCGGGGGAAAAACATTAGAATGCGTGACAGCCAACAACGTCATCAGTTAGTGAATTCTTAATCAACCAATACTAGAATGACCAAATCTAAGCTATCACTTTGCTATACAACGAGTAAGACCCCTACAAAAAAACGGACACACACAAATACATATAGGCATACACACTTAATAATCATCCCAAATTCTAAATGGATGTAAATCAGAGTTAGACCACCCACATAATCAAATGAAAAAAAAGAATGCATATAAACGAAAGATTGTAATGTTATGCTTCGTACTCTCGAAATTAATAGTCAGCATCCAATTTGTTATTAATGTTTTTTCTTCCTAATAAGAAATATATTGAATAATTATGGATAGGCATAAGCCGCAAATCCTAGTACTACACTCGAGTATGTTTCTTTATAGGTATTGTGTTTTTTCTTACAAACTTGCCTATATATAAAGCTCTTTTGTCGATGTTCAATAGCGATTTCATTGCAGTCATCCGTTTTTATTAGATTCGTGTTAACATTTGTCTGTAATTGCTGTATAAATCAACTTCCGCTGAATTTTTTCGTCTAATTTTCATGTCTTCACACTCAGTTTTCTATTTGTTTTATCGTTAATCAGTTTGTTTATCTGTGCTGCAGCCAGCTTTTATTGTAGACTATGCGTATCTCTGCCAATAAAATCCTTTTAAGGTACATTTCTTTATTAATTTCCTTGGTGGGATTATTAAATTTCATTTTGGATAATTTAATAGCGACAGTCCTTGAACATTTAGATTTCTTTTCGGTCTGATGGTATTTTATAACCTCAATTTCTGCAGATTCCTTATTATTTGCGTTAAACTTAAATAGATCATCTCATTCTGCGTCTTATTTCAAACTCAAAGGTTCAATTATTTCTAGTTTTTAAAACCTGACTGCCACTACACCTGATGATACATTCAGTATTTTCACTACGATTTAGTTTATGCGTTTGTCTTATTTCATCCACAATTTATATTTTCACACCAAACAATGGTTGAACAGCTATTTCTATTTGCTCCATCCTCACAATTTGTGCTTATTTTACTTTAATTTTGTGCACAAAGTAATACGTAATTTGTTGTTCAGCTACTCCAAATTGTGGAACATATTGTTTAAAGTCATAGTCGTTTGTGTGTATTTTTGTCAGACTATGAGGTCGAGTCGCATAATGGATGATTGAGCTAGCATTTTTGTAAATTTAAATATAATATACTGATACGTACACAAACATAGTAAGAAATAGTTATATTATTATTATACCTCAGAAAAATACTTTTTGACATCCATAGATGAAATTTTAAATTGAAAATAACGTCCAGTTAAGATAAGTCAAATTATATTTTATCAATTAATATGTTTTACTTCATGCATTTTATTAAGCATTTATTCAATATAGGAATCAGTATAACCTTGGGACAAGTGGCAAACGCGATCATAAGAACAATTGATGAGAATATCCAACTTAAAGATAAGTTATGTATGTTGGATTGTCAACATTTTATTTTCCATTAAACATTAATTTACTTTTAATAGCCCACTATATGCTAGACAATTATCTTACAAAATGTAATTTAGGTTTCTATAGAAGTGAAATTTCTGTTTCAATATATTTGCTAGCTTTTTTTTCAATCTGTACAGTTATATTGGCTTTATTGCTATTAAACTTCGACCTGTGTAGTCCGTACAGCCAGGGTAAAACCCTCAACTCTGGTATTGAAGTAAGATAATTAAATTAAATTTTTTATTAAAAAGGTTACATTTATTTATTTACTTATGCATACTTTACAAGTTAATTGTATGACGTATAGAAACTGAAATTTCATTGTATATGTATTTTAGATAGCTAGTAAGACGTAAAATCTGAGTAAGTAAAAATTATGATTAGCAAAATCCAATTTATAATAACCAAAATGGTGGAATAAAGAAATACTTGCATGACTACTTATTTCGCTTGAGAAAGAATAGATGTTTATCCTACTGTCACACAAATGGTAACACAGTAAGGAACAATAAAGCAACAAAAAATAAGTCATTTCATCAAAACATCATTCTTTCATAAATGTAATACTAATTTCTATTAATTAATATCTAATTATTTTAACAATTACGCACGCATACCTATATATCTACATAAATCTATGTTGACAAATAGCACTATATCGTTTTAAGTTGAGTTAATTTCGTCTCGAATTTTAACTATTTTACAAGGAGCATCTAGTAAACATTGTTCTAAAGTTAATTGAACCATCACATGAAGATGAAACATTTAGTTATTTAATTAATGTTAAGATACCAAACACATATAACAAAAATAACTCTACATCCATTCGTAACTACTTAGTTTATACCTTTCAGACAATACCAGATCGTATTAAAACATTCTAAGATTAATTAAATTTTCAATTTTTTATATTTAGCCAGTGCGCTTTTTTATTTCATATCTGCAGACTTATCAACTTACGGCAATGGTAATCGAAGAATAAATTAATTCCGACCAATTAGGCACTAAAGGTTTCTAAATGATAAAAACGCTAGAATAATTTGAATTCACAGATTGCAAATGAAACTGAAGAACTGAGACTAATCATGAAATAGTCCGTCGAAATATCAAGGGAGTTTGGAATGAAAGAGCAAGAAAAGGTGACCAAAACGAAAGGATACTTAAAGTGATCGCGAAATACCTCGTGCATACTTGGATACTTCGGGCCTAATTTCAGAAGACATACATGGCATTAATTATAATATAAAAAACAGCTTAAATGAGGCCCTACGAAAAATTGCAACCAAATTGAATTATTTAACGAATTTGAAATAATATTATTGAACATATTCTCTATTTTATTAAAATTTGAATCTATTACTTTGAATATTTAAGTCCACAAATTCATTTGGTCTGCTTTTCTTGCACATTTGTTTATGACGTGATACGGTGAAATCCGCAAGGAAGCTGTGTTGCTGATGTCGCCTTGCCCGAATACTAACTTGGCCATAACGGTGTTGTGGAGAGGTTTAGTTTGCCTCATTTCTGTTAGTTATCCTGATAAATTTACTCATAGTAGCAAGGTTTTCCTTCTCTCTCTACCCCTCTCCCTCTCTCGTAAATCTCAATAATAATTTATCTAAATTCACTTATATACTTTTTTCCACTCCTTATGGTTATATGGCAGTGAAACATTAGTCACTTTTGACTTTTGTGTGGCTGGAAATGATGATCTTGCACATTAATAATGCCTCATTGACTTTTGGTCCAGGTGATCTTTCAAATCCTGCTACAATATAAATTTTATTCCTCGATTGTATTTTATTTGACTCCCCTTTAATCCGATAAATCAACTGCGATAGCTATAAAGATACGCTTACAGCCTTCCCAATCTACCTTATGGTCAGATAACTAAGGTTAACTTTCACTCAAAGTTAACGATATGCAGAAGAGACGCCCTCTTAAAGTAGCAAATTTTAAAAATCTGTTTTTCATCCTCCATGATATTTTAGTGTTATTGCCATGCGACAAAGACATCAATCCTGCACATTTGTCGACTACACCCAAGTTTCCTTCGTATTGTGTTTGACCAACCTCTTCCCGTCGACTGCGGCCAACAGATTTTGAAGCGCCATTAATTCTTCGCTCTTCTTTTTATTTTTAATTCAATATGAATGCTAGTCTTTCTTGGGGATAATTTAAAGATAACCGGTATCGGGCGATCAGATTTTGCTTGCAACCTAAAGCATCTAATCCTATCGGCTTTCACCATTTCTTCGATAATTGTATTTAATTTTAGCACATTGGCCTGTTCAGTGTTTTTTCTCTAAATTCAACATTAAAAATTGTTCCTATTTAGAGGGCCGAGCCGCGGCCAAGACATTTCAAAGTTTCACATCTGTTTTCTTTGTCAAACTCTGGATACTATCATCTTCAATTAAGCAATCCAACTCAAACAATGCTTTAACTACCGAAATAACTTATTTCGGAATTTAGCGCCGTTTAAAGTTTACTAATTGGTGCGCGTAGATCCATTACATGATTATCTGTTACCATGCATCATTTTAAGCAATGACAACATAACGGCAAACTTCCAACATTAGGTAAGGACTTCTCTCTTTAATTTGCTACAATGTAATTGCATACATCTTTCCTAAACCATTATTTTTTTTAATTTAAAAATTCAAAACGTAGCCCATGTATATCGTTGATAATGGCGGAGGCCTCTGGAGACTGCAAATATCTTTAAAATTCAAAGTTTAAATCTTAATCGAACATCACTACAGAATAGTTAATTTATCGATAGCCACGCTGATTACAATGTATCAGATTTTATGAAACCTTGAATAACTGTGCTTTTGGAGGCGACAACACCTATGGTCCCTCAGTGGAATGAACAATGTTAATACATTGGTTTTAAGCTTAAAATTCTGTTAGGTTTTACGCTTGAACATTCCGTACATTAGCAACAATAAACTAACCTTGTCATTCTGAGAGAAAATTAATTCTCAAGCTTGTTTGCAAAAGAAGATTTGTTGCAGAGCTCTGAACCAATTGTTCTTCAGTGTAAAACTACTACAGTTATCGAGTGCTCAATAGAGAGTTAAACGGTCTCGCAGAGAAACGGTATTCACTGCATACACTATTATTGATTATATAACGATATCAGATATATATATATATATATATATATATATAAATTATCTATTAGTACCAATAAGCACTCATTGAATAGATGTAAGATAAAATAGTTGCAAATTATTTCTTATTTGAGAGAACCAAAATATTTTATTAAGCTTAGTTATGTGAGTAAAAATTGTTTTTAAATGAATGATTAAAATTCTATCGATAAAGTAAGATAATAGCCATATTTACAAAATGTTTTTGCGGACATCTAACCGATATTTATTTGTTTATTAGTACATATAGGACCAGGAGGATAAACCAAATTCAGCACGAATGAAAGGTATAATTTAATATCTACAATCGTTTCGTCTTTCTGGTGAATATGCGATACGAGCCGGTCCAACGCATTGTACCCACTATATATTTGTGCAAAAATGTGGGACAATTGGACAGTATAAGCTCATATATGGATGTGTATTCAAACAGTAGTTGAGTTACAATTTAACAATAATTGTTTGCGCGGGTGGTGGTAACAATTCTTTAAATCAAGTTTGCGATTATGAAGTAAACACCAATCACATTGAATTTAACCAGTCGTCGAACGACATAACAAAACTACCGCCAGCCGCAACGCACTGACGCGTTTCGACCTTCCTTGATTATCATCAGAGAACGACGGCAAACTGACTATCGAGGATCAAACCGCATTGAATATATATGGAAATCAAATTTAGATATATGTGGCGAAAGCTACAAACAGTTTATGTTCGTGACTGCATAGAAATTGTGTAGCCGACATTTACAGTCAAGTTTAATGTATGTGAGACTGCTAGAAGTGAGAGCCGCATATCTAAATTTGATTTCCATATATATTCAATGCGGTTTGATCCTCGATAGTCAGTTTGCCTTCGTACTCTGATGATGATCAAGGAAGGTCGAAACGCGTCGGTGCGTTGCAGCTGGCGGTAGTTTTGTTATGTTGTTCGACGACTGGTTAATACAATGGATTGGTGTTTACTTCAAGCTGGCAAACTTGATTTAAAGAGCAGTGGAGTTAACTTCATAAAATTTCATCGACAATGCGACGTCACAATCAACTCAATATATATATATATATATATATATATATATATATATATATATATATATATATATATATAAAATATCGATCCTGAAAATAACGTCAACACTATGGTTACCGCGTAGGTATATGGTGCCAACAAACTAGTTTTCATTATTTGCTAAATTTTACCGAAATTGAGAATTAAAATTCTTTTAAAACATCGTTTTTACCAGCAAACCCATACATTCTGGCCTCGATCAATATCCGTTATTATATTTCGCGATAATCATGGCAGCATTCGATTAAATATATAATAGTTTTTTATTTCTTGTAGTGAAGGACGAATTCATACGCAATTGTGAATAGGTTATTGCGCATCTAGTTATAGATAAGTTCAAATTGGATCAGAAGGATAAATAAAATTCAGCATGAGCGAAAGTTATAATTTAATATACAAATTCGTTTCGTGCTTATTGGCGACCCATCAGTAAGGGCTAGTATTACGCCCTTTACCCCCTAAATATGTTGTCAAGTGATATGGGACAATTGGACATATATATATCCATTATTTTCCAGTGTAATAAATTAGTTATCTGCAAGAGGATAAAATGCAATAATTGAAACGGTAAAACTAAACTATTTTTGTATTTATTTTGAATTTGATAAAACACTTATATTTTTATTAAGCTTAAATGCACAAATACTTTTTTTACACGTTAATTATACATGGTTTTCTGAATAAATAAATGGAAGTATGTTGAGATGATAAAAATATATCTCAGTTGTGCATGTGGTTTTTGGTTTTTTCGCGACTAAGTAAATCGATATTGAAGTTTATGTCTTGCGTTTTGAATATATATGACATCTAGTTATTGGTTCTGAATTAGTATTTTGCTCGCTTAGGTTTGACATTCCGCCTGCTTGAAAAAAATTCCTGTTTGTCTTTCGTCAGAACGTATTTGCTATTATGTTGATTTTTGTTCTGCATGTCTCAATTTTAAATATTCTTTGACAATCGTAATTCATTAAATTTTAGCCAAGCCGATCGTGTTTCCATGCTTTGCAACACATTAATCTGTTTTATGCCGTTCTGTCAATATAATATTTTTTCGAATTTTGCTTATTATGTTCCATTTGATGCCGTCTGTACAGATGTGTTTTGTTTGTGCTTCATGAATATTCGTGCTCAATCTAGTTATTCGCGGCATGGAGAATACTAATATGTTGACGGATTTTATTAATTTTTGGTGGGTGCTCCAGTTATTTTATATACTTCGCACTATAAATTTTGAATAGTTTTCTTAGCTTAGTTTTGTACAGAATGTAAATTTTATTATTTTTCAGTTGCTCATTTGGTCGAATAATATGATCGGTAATTTATAATCTAGCAGATAGTTTCCCTAATCCATTGATGAGTTTTGGCGGAAAGTATTGATGCATTCTACAGTTTAACTGATTAAGGAAAGGGTGTATACAAGTGCTGCACTGCACAATTTATAACTGTAGACAATAGGATTTTCTAAAATGGAAAACATTTAAAATTTTGCATTCAAAAGTTTTCCCTGTGTGTATTATATATTACATTACATTACATTACATTACAACATTAGTCATATGGAGTACTTCATATTTACAGATATTTCTTATGTCTGACAATCTTCTCCTAAAGACAGGTTAAAAAAAACATTTCTGTTTATGCTTCCTGTTGCGCAATCCAGGCGTGGTCACATATTAACGTAACTAAATTTATCGAGATAGCTGCTGTTTTATAGAATCTTCGTCAAGTACCCTAAATCTTTATGGATCTTGTGCTCAGATTATACCATCCTAAAGCTTTAGCTACGTTAATAGCCAGTTTTATTCAGCAAGGATTTGGGACTGCTCTAGTGTAAAACAATTGTCACGCGAGTGTGAATTTCATTAATTCTTACCTTTTAAAGATCCTGACGTTGTCTAGGAGGAGTGAAAAATCTAGCAACGGAAGCATGTTATGTTTATCTTATTTAATGTAAATTTTAAATCCAAATTGGTCTGAAGCACGTTACTTTTGCATTAAGAGATTTTTCAATAAAGTACAATATCTTTTCTTCATAACTTTTATTAGGCGGATGTCGTACAATTTTACTTTGTAAGTCAATATTATTAGATGATACATGTATACGTATCCCAAATGTAGAGTAGAGAAAATTCTATTGGAACATCATTGAATTGATAGAAGTACTAGACATGAAAAAGATAGCTAACGCCTACTGTGCATTTAAAATGGATTATATTTGTAATTCTCAAAAATAGGATAGACCATATATCCATGTCTGATTAAAACGTAGAGGATGGCCGCAAGATTTTCGAAAAAAATTACGTAAACAGAAATGTTCAATGATGCATGACCACGTTTTCATTAGAAATCTTTTTTCAGTTCTTCTGTTAAAACTCCGGGACATCTTAAATATGTTTATCAAAGAACACAGCAGGTAAATGCCGTGATCTGTTGACGATTACATTTTAAAATTATATTCTGGGAAGGAAAAAGTGTTTAAATATTTTTAAAAGATGACATTTTAACCAGTCTTGTAAGAATTTTATCTAAGCGGTTTTTTCAAAAGGTTTCGTCTTTGAGTTATGACTTTTATTTGGAATCTATCACCGATTTTACGCCCTGTTTCTCCAGAATTCTAGGAGTAGAGATAATTTCTATCATTATGTTTATTGAAACATTATTTCGTCTTGTTTCTCGTCCAAACTTGAACAAGCTAAGTTTAAAAAATCAGACAGAAAGAGAATTATATAAGAGCTCATGTTTAATTTAGCGAAAAGTATGCTTGTATGAACATGAACGTTTAAATTTTGTCAAATTCTCCAATTATGTATTAGGTTTTGCGAACCTAGTAACAAATTAGTTCAGTTATGACCAGAAGGAAAAACCAAAGTCAGCATGAACGGAAAGTATAATCTCATGCACATTCGTTTCGTGCTTACTGGCGACTCATCAGTAGGAGCCGGTATTACGCCCTTTAACCACTATATATTTAGTAGAAAAATGTGGAATAATAGGACGGTACAATCTCCTAGACGAATGTGTAAACCTGTAATAGTGAAGCTAACATAATCTAAAGTCAACGACAATACGACTTCAATGCTAACTCACACTATATAATATATATACCGAGTCTGTAAAGGATACTAACACTATGGCCATTGTGTTAGTAACTGATACCTTTTTGAAATCGATGAGTACCGGATGAGATTGTACCGTCCTATTATTCCACATTTTTCTACTAAATATTAGTGGTTAAAGGGCGTATCCGGCTCCACTGATGAGTCGCCAGTAAGCACGAAACGAATGCATGAGATTATACTTTCCGTTCATGCTGCCTTTGGTTTATCCTTCTGGTCACAACTGAACTAATTTGTTACTAGGTTCGCAAAACCTAATACATACTTGCATATATATTAGTTCTTCGCAACAAACAGTATTTAACTGTAATATATTGAATTGAATGATGTCATGCTTACCGCGAAATGTGATAACTGATATCGATGAAGGCCAGAGTGTATGGTTTAACTGGAGTAACAGGTGTTCGGAAATTGTGTAATTCTCAATTTGGGTGAACTTTAGCATAAATTTATATCCATCAGGTTGGTATCATGTACCGATTCGGAAACCATAGTGTTAGTATCCGGTACTCATCGATTTCAAAAAAGGTATCAGTTACTAACACAATGGCCATAGTGTTAGTATCCTTTACAGACTCGGTATATATATTATATAGTGTGAGTTAGCATTGAAGTCGTATTGTCGTTGACTTCAGATTATGTTAGCTTCACTATTACAGGTTTACACATTCGTC
This sequence comes from Eudiplozoon nipponicum, assembly GCA_029291075.1. Classification (NCBI taxonomy): domain Eukaryota; kingdom Metazoa; phylum Platyhelminthes; class Monogenea; order Mazocraeidea; family Diplozoidae; genus Eudiplozoon; species Eudiplozoon nipponicum. The sequence continues at coordinate 13,854 of JAQBSW010002226.1, forward strand.
TAGGAGATTGTACCGTCCTATTATTCCACATTTTTCTACCAAATATATAGTGGTTAAAGGGCGTAATACCGGCTCCTACTGATGAGTCGCCAGTAAGCACGAAACGAATGTGCATGAGATTATACTTTCCGTTCATGCTGACTTTGGTTTTTCCTTCTGGTCATAACTGAACTAATTTGTTACTAGGTTCGCAAAACCTAATACATATTTGCATATATATTAGTTCTTCGCAAAAAACAGTATTTAACTGAAATTCTCCAATTGTGTGAATTTTATCTATTCCAAAACTTTACACAAAATTTTCTATTGCGCTAACTATCACTGATTCAGCGGTTTTTACGTGCAATTTTTTCTAGGTTGGCTCATTTTTAAACATAATTTTACAATTGTTCAGCTGAGACTTATAGACCTCTATATTTTTTAAATGTTTAGAAATCTTTAATATTCACATGTGATAGGGTTTCTTTTGATTTTTCTTAGAGAAATACTACAGAATACTCGTAAAAAACTTCTTCTTCATCTAAATGAAACATGAGATTGCCCAGATATTTTTTTTAAATTTATTGAACATTGTACTACGGTATAACATTTTTTGTCATTTCTACATATATCTTAACGCATTAATTTCATTTTTGTTAAACAACTTCATTTTTTGTCTGGACAGTTTTCTTTTCTTCCAAAGTTTAATTTCTATCATTTTAGTCATCAATCGCTTTAGGCATTAATCACTTTGGATAATTGTTTGGCTTTTGAACCTTTCTAAGAAATTCGTAAAGAAAAAGTTCGAATGGAACGACTCATTGTATAAAACAACTTAAAGAAGTTTATTAGTTCCAAATAGTTTGCACGACCGCAGATTTCCGCACAAAATATGTTTAAAAACTGAAATAATGTCCAAAAATGTCTTAAATAATACGTCGAGAAAATTTTAGAGAGAATTGGACAATAAACATTTTCATTCTACAACATTTATGAAGCACTGTATATTAAACTGTTTGTACTCATGCTAAATGTTCACAAATAAGGTCAACGCAATCTAATGTTCGAGGGGCCGCAATTGCATAAATGTAGCGCATATATTTAGAAAGTACATAAAGCCCATTTGACTAAATGTCATCAAATTTTAAATTAGCAATGAAAACGCCACAAAACATACAAATAGGCAAACAAATAGGTGACGTAAAGCAGGGCAAGAGTATAGGCTTGGTGAAAAACGCGATTTATAATTTTCACCTAATACGCACACTTCGGCGATACAAAATCAAAAAACCAATAAGCAAGTTCAATAGCAAAAAAAGCGAACTTGTAATTTTTTCTTAATTAAAGAGTTTTCTGAAGGTAGATAACCAACCAGCCCATAAAAACTAATAAAAAGAGACCATAAGACGAGTAAAATTATTCGTGCCATGCGTACAATATTACTCGCCAGACAAAAAACCAGACCCATGCATAGATTTGGCCAATTTCGCACATTCTCCATAAAATTTTATTTAATTATTTAAAAACAATCTATACTCAATTTGAAAGTGGGATTAATGTATAATAATGCTTAATCAAACACTTTGGTTTTGTCAAATAAAAATAATTACGAGCTAAACTTTCTTTTATCTATACGAAGTGTTTGTATTCTTACTAAAAGATGATTATTTATATATGTATATGATGTCGTTCTTCATAATAACTTCAATAACTTTGACAGCGAACGCAATTACTCAATTGGAACATATTAGTCTGCATTGAAAACGCGTTGATAGTTGTCAGGATTTCCACGGCTAGACTTTGCACACAAGAACAATTAATTCGGAGCTGTGCAATATAACTTCTCTGACATCTAACTTCAAGAATAAATTTGAAGGCAATTACGTGGCAAATGAAGTACAAGATTAGTTTATTGGTGTTAAACAATAGCAATCAATGTTGAAGCGTATATACTAATTTGAATTTTTTGCTCAATACCAAAGTATAAGCTATGCTTAATCTGTCAATGGATTATATGTACTCTCGGTCCTGAAATCGCAGCTAATCGAAGTTTCAAAAAGTCTTCTTAATCTGCTACATTGTGAATGGCTTGGATATTGATAAAGTGGCTATTCCATTGTGTTGCGACCCTGTGTTCCAATGCTTTGGTTGAGACTTGCTGTCTCATGAGCCTCAGAAAATCAACAGAATCAACTCCCTTCTGACTTTTTAAAGTAGGTTAAAATAATGGGTTACAAAGTTTTACGCAAATACACTGTAGTAATCTAAAGAGATTGATACTTACCGAATGACTGGAAGTGTGCCGTTAAACTGTTAATTCATTAAACAATACGCTAAATCAGATAATCATGTAAAGGATCTTCGCGCGATAAATAGTAAACTCGAAGCAGCTCCTAATTTGCAGATAGATAAATTAATTGCGGAAGTTACACCATTGTGTGAGTTGGATGGCTTATTCGAGGATTACAATAGCCAGTGTTCGACAAAGAGAACAGATGGATAAGTGTGGACTCGTTCTTCTGAACAGGAATATTTAATATTGTTGAATTTAAATTAGAACATTGGACAAGAAGATGTGTTAAAATTAAATATAATTACCAAAGATGAGTTATAAACTGATAATGTTATCTGCTTCAGGAGCGGATCGAAATCTGATGGCCCGAGACTAGTTTTTCTCAAATTATATCAGACAGCGACTAGCATATATATCGTAAAAATCAATAAGAATATATAAGTAATGATATTTTATTGTGTTCATTGGTCGTGAAAATATGATTTTGTTAAGGAAGTAGGCCGCGGCGATAAGGAACAACGCGGCCAAAGGCAGAATAAAAGGCTAGTTTGGTGTAGACGACAAATGTGCAGGATTGAAGTTTTTACCGCAGGCAACAGGAAGCAACTACTAGTAACACTCGAAGATCAATGGCGATAGTGAAAATATTTTATAAATTGGATGCTTCTGACGACGTCTTTACTAAATGTCGTCAACACTGAGTTAGAGATAATATTAGCAATATAAATGAACAAAAGTGTTCAATAGAAACCATTTAGTCTGACCCATTAATACCCACTTTCCATGTAGATCTATGTTAAAAATATATCCACTGATTTATGCTAAAGTTAAAAATGTAAAATCGAAAACATTCTGTTGCCAAGCTTTATAAAAAATAATGAGTTTTACTCTTAAATTTTGATTTAGATAATAGCTACGCAAAATAATTAATAAAAATAAATTTGATTTGCCCGAATATTCCACGTTTCCTTAAAGGCATATCACTAAGTGAAATCTAAATATTCTGGACATCTTCTTCTTGTTCCAAATTGTTACATGCTTTGGCGGATACCACTTCGGTTAATTTTGACTAGGTCCAAATTGATTCATTGATTTTAACTAAAGTTTATTGACCGCCATTTGTTTGCATATTTGATGTTGCTCAATTTATTAAGATCTTCCATTTTATTTTGCACAACCTAGGGTTTAACGTGTCTGTAGGACATTTCATTTTACTTTTTAGCTGTAAAATAATTTACTCCTTTTATAAACATTATTTTTTGCTAATTATAAAAAAAACGATTCGATTTGCGGAATGCGTAAATAAAATTCCTTTAGAGACGAAAGTGATTAATTAATATATTTATGCTGTAATGAATTCACTTAAGGAATTTTACTCCAACCAAATAGTCCTTCATTGAAATATTTTGATTATTGAAAACCTAAAAAATTCGTCTGAGAGTATACATAAAAATCTTTTTCAGAATTAAGTGAGAGCATTTTGAAAATTTAATGGATACGTTTGATTATAATCATTCCTATAATATGAACACAAATGACTTTTTCTTCTGAATCTAAATAATTACATAATCTATTTCTTACCTATACTTTTCTTGATAATATACAAAAAAGGATGGATAGAAGATTATATAAATTAAGAAATAAAAAAGGTAATATTGCTAAATTTAGTTTCATTATCAGTATTAAAAAGTGAATTTAGGGATGATTTAAAATGAAATTAAATCGCAACCAATGGTTATTCGACAATGTTCAGAAATAATAATATTGGCTAAGCTAAAGTTAAACTATTGGTTAGTTTATATTTTCTCAATGACTACAACAAACAAAAATAGAATGAAAAATTGATATTACCACTAAATTAATCAGAAAGTGATTTTTTGTGACATGGAGGAGGTGTTTATTAATGTAATTTTTAATGCTAACATCGAAAGTCATATGATGTAGTTACATAATCTTCTAGATAACCAGAAATCATAACTCTTACTGTTTTTTTAAATAAATAGTTAAATAAATGTTAATTTCCACTTAGTAGTTTCACAATAGTGGTTAAGCCGATTCCAAAAATTAATAGGCCAAAAAATGCCAACGAGTATAGGTTAATCTCAAGTACCGCTTCATTTTCTAAAGATAAATGAAAGATTAATAAAAATCATTTGAATTCTATTTATCGACAGATTTTGATTCGTGCCAGTATGGATTAATGAAATAACGATCTATAAATATGACTATTCTATTCATGTGAAAGTATCTCACAACTCCAGGCAAGATGAATATGGGTGAGTTAAAAGCTTTTATTGATAACTCAATTACCTTATACACTTAAACCTTTAATGCGATAATGAAAAAGATTAGCTTAATAAATACCACTCAGGTTATTTATTGTTTACTTCTCTATCATTTATATTAGGAAATTCTGATTAGTCCAGTAAATAACACACAATCCAAATCACTAAAACTTATAACAGGAGAATCGCAAATATCTAGCTTGTGAATTTGTAGAATATAGATAAGTTTTGAAACAATATTTCTGTCTCCGTTAACATATATTCCAGCAGAATAAAGTTCGTACTACTATAATCTATTTTTTATAGAATGTGCCCTTGAATAAATTTATTTGATCTGAGTTAGGTTACAGGAGTTTACATGGTTTAGAAAACGTCGATACATAGAGAAGGACGAGTGATGAATATTCCATCTATAGAGAGAAATTTCCCTGAGAAATTTTTTTCTTTTTTAAAAATATTTAAATTTTAAAATCGATTTCCAAAAAGGACTAGAGAAGAACTACCTTATAAGATTCTTTTAAATTGACATATATCGAAATATTAAAAATACGTGATTGAGATAATACTTGAATTTTATGACAAAACATAATCATGATTGAATAGAGGAGCAGGTTAACTCTTGGTTGTATCACATCTATAAAGGAAATGTTATATTAATCTTTCTATTCTATTGAAATACACAAAATATTTTACCTGCACATATCCGAAATTATTTATTATTCTATTCAAATTTTATGTGAATGAATAATTTATTCATTGATTAAAGGAAATGCTCATCTGATTTAATAATATTTTCTGATGTAAATAGATTGCATTCGATATATGCTATTCAGTTTGAATCCAAATAAATAGCTAGAATTCGTGAAAGTATTATAAGTTTATGTACCTCACCAGGCATTTGATTTTTTCACTTGTTGCAGAAAGCAAATATCTTTTTTTACCTATGTAACCCAGTCACATTTTCCATGTTGCACATGATCTTATCGTAAGCTATGCTTGACAATGATGAAATTAAAGAATAATTCGAATTACTTGAAGGCTATTTTAATGACCCGTGGTCTGTATTTTTTCTGGTAACTCCCTTTTTATTGATCTCCATTTTAAAATAACTTGCCAATGCAGTCTTTTCTCAGATCATCGCAACACTGTTCGGAGTAGAATTATGTGTTGTCTGGATGACCGCAAATATAATGATGATGCAGCTTAGATGGAAGAGAATTAAGGTGATTATCAGAGTTTTAAAGTTAAAACATTTTAAGAAATACCGTTATACACTATTTTTACCTAGATTGCAAGGTTGTGCTAAAGGCCTTTAGCAATAAATTCTAATGAATTCAATCTCCTAGAATTTCTGGTGGCACTAGAAAGATTGCCTCTGTCAAAGAATTTCAGACTTATTTGCATCAATACAGTTGCCTTTGACAAACAATAAAGACACTCTGGAGTTGCATATCTATTTTTATAAATACCAAGTCAAGGGTCTTCTATTTAATCATATTGGGTAAATACAATGGGATTGGTGTTTAGTTCAAGCTCGCAAACTTGATTTAAATAATCATATTGGGTGTTCTTGTTTATGATTCAGTGACCAATTATATGATCCTATATAGCTTCTAGGCCTAAAAAGCTTTTTAAATCTACAGGTTTCTAAGAATCTGACAAGGTCATTTCCAAATGAGGATAGCATGGAATCTGTCACGAGCAATGCATACCAACCGAAGACTTCTGTTTTCCAACGCGCATTTTTCAGAATGTAAATCAAACATCTTGTTCTCCAAGCTTTATAGCAATACTATAGGATAGCCATTATCAAAAAACTTGTAGTCCAGCGATCTTGTGACTGGATAATTTTATTCATCATTACGGACTCTCACTCACAATGCATCGTACTAATCGTAACTAAAATAAATTTGGATTGGCCAAAATTTTTGTAGTTTAGTGGCAATCAGGGTAAATTTAAAAGACAGTTTATTCTACTTCTTTGGTATGGACATTTCTTTAAGCCACCGTGCGAAAAATGTGTATGTTTATTTATGCGTTTACAAATGTATGAATGAATGTATGAATTTCCATGTTGAAGTAAATGCGATCCCTGGTAAGGCAATGTTTTGTTTTAATCTTGTACCAATGTAAATTGTACACTGATAATTACTTTTGTACTCAACATACAATCAAGAAAGGCGCTTTCATTGGACAACACTAACGATAAGGTCTAGCTTAATATTTGCTGTATTTTCAGTAAATTCCATAAAAAAGAGAAGAAATCAAAGAGCAATTGTCAGTTTTCTTAACTTCATTCTGAACATGGTCTATAAAAGAAGGCAATTCATAAGTACGGATGACAAGGTACAGATTTAATATTCCTCCTAATTGCGCTACGTCTTCCAGTTCAAATTTAACTTCAACAACTGCTAAATAGGAAAGTTAAAATAAACTGATAAAAAATGTTACCCATTATTTACCTCAAATAATAACATAGCAGATACTGAATAAATTTTAACGATAAAGTAATTAAAGCGTGATCAGTAATTGGCAGTATCAAAAAGACAAAACGAAATTAAAATAATAAGTCGTGTCTGAATAAGGAGAGACATATTCAAAAGCTCTTCCAATTTGCATGGCGTAAAAATACAACGCATATGTACTAAACTGGCTGTAACGAATTAAATTGCGTTGGTAATTTTACTTCAACCTTGAATTGCAACTAAAAAAATTAGATATTGTCAAAATTAGCATTGATATTTATATCTTATGCAAAATAAAATGTACTGAATCAAAAAAAGATAATTTGACTCGGTAATCAATCATTATTGGGTCTTAAAATATGTAACCCCATACGTGTCAAATTTATCAAAATTAAGATTAAAAACAGGCATTATTTGTAGCAACACACAAATCTTAGTCTGATAGAGGTGTTATCTATTATTGAATGCGAGGAATGAGATAACAATTCTTCAATTTAAGCTTGTGTACTTATGATATTAACCAATCTAGTTATCTTTAACCAATTTGACAACATAGCAAAACTACCATCATTTGCACATTCTGACGCGTTCCGTTCAATTGCAACCAGATATTTCACGAAAAAAGGCGAAAGTACATCGGAAAATAGCTATTTTTCATAACCAGTGTGGGCCCCGTTGGAGAAAAAAGACATAGGCGGAGGAAATAGAAACGTATAATTGTTAAATTGTGTTAACTTACAAAAACGTTTAAAAAAACATGAGGACATATGGTTAGCAAATCGATGCAATACCCAATAAAACTAAAAAATGCACTAAGTAAAAGGCAGTGTGATAAAATGAACAATCACTTACTATAATCAAGATTACGATGTTGATATAAGCACCTGGCCCAATAAATTACTTACATATGTCAGTACAAACTAAGTACTGCATAGTGTAGAAAAGGCAATTCATGCAGTAGACAGGTTTTGTCCTTATTGGGAACTCATCACGTACTGGCTAGAAGTTGTCGCGGACAGGGCTCGAATTTGGGCACGTCTGCTTCGGAATCTAATCCTCTAACCATTGAGCCATAACTCAGGTTCGAGCCCGATTCCCGGTAGATTCTGGTCAGTACATGATGAGATCCCAATAAGGACGAAACCGGTCTACTGGATGAATTGCCTTTTCTTCACTATACAATTGTTAGTTTAAACTGTCATAGCATATGATAGGTCAGGTGCTTATATCAAGATCGCAATCTTGATTATAGTAATTTTTATCACCACCCGCGCAACTAATATTCCTTTAATTATGTAAAAAGAACAATCGCTTATTTTAAACTCTTCCGATTTCTCTCTCGTGCCCAAACAAACATAATTTTCCATTCACGTGTTTTTATTCCTATAATTGAATTTTTAAATGATATTTAAGAAATCAGTTGAAAACTTTCATTCAACCATTAATATTCATCACAATTGCACATAAAAATTATGTAACTTAAATATAAAATAAGATGAACATAGTACAGTTCCTTATTGAAAATTATTTTGCACATGTCTTGACTGAATAACAGTGTAAGAACTATTCAATAAAAATATACTTTTTAATTTCTCTTCTGTAAATTATATATATATATATATATATATATATATATATATATATATATATAAACTAAAATCCTAATGAATCATTTCGTGCCAAAACCAAACATGTGTATTTGTTGAAATCGGAGAAAATGAATGTCCTAATTTGGAAAAAGCAGCTAAATCTGTCACGTTTGATCAAAGAAATCTCAATAAAATTTCGTTTTGGATAATACCAATTTTGTCTGATTTTCTTATATTGTCTCCATTTTAGCGAAATATTTTTAAAGTTTAATTTTTTAATGTAATTTGGATCCTTTATTTTTTACCACCTTTTTATATTTTCTATATAGCTGCCCCGTTACCTTTAATTAAAAATATATGTTTTTGTTTCACCTGACGTCATAACATGAATAAAATGTGAAAAGTTAATTTTTCTGAAAATCTATACTTTACATTTTATATTTCTGCGATACTCATTTGAATCAAGGAATCATAATTAGTTGAGCTTTATGCCTTTTAATAAATGCATAAACTTTAATACTTTGTACAATCTTTATGCATAAATAATTAAATGTTCAATCAATCCAATATAAAAACCTAAAAATATTATCCCAATATTTCAGATTGTTTATTTTATTTCAATTTTAGCATTATATGCAAATAAAGTAGACACCTAAGGTACAATTTACCAAGTATTTAATATACATAACCGAAAATAAATATATTCACATAAGCTGAAATATGATTGCTCGTCTTTTTGTATAGCCTAAATTTATTGAAGTTTAACTAAAAGACTTCAAACATGTCTTTTTGAAATTTTCATTGTATTGAAAAATTAATTAATCAAGTTGTATATTTGACCGCAATTTTCTTGTGCGGAACAATTAATAGCACTCTTAAGTCGGTAAAATCTTGAATGTTGTTCATTTTCAGGTGCTCTAATTATTGGCCTCCATTGATGGGTTCTCACTTGTCCCTTCTTTTTTAAGACTTCCATCAGCCGATAGTCTGAAAATGACGTTGGAACAAGATTTTTTCATTATTCTTTTTCCGAATGTTTGAGACTTAATTTCTATTCCCATCTTCAGGGTTACCACAATAAGCACAGGAATAAAACACAAAATGTGGCAAATATGGTCACCTCATTCAAGACAGATATATTTATATTTATTTTAATTCCAAAAGTATTTTTTAATTGTCTTCATAATATCCGGTCTTCATACCTAGTCTCTAATACTCAAATGTATACAAAACTTATCCCTGTCCCCCTCCGCGCACACAACCACCTATAAACACATGTGTATTCTACTAAAGTGACATTTATCGAATAACTATAAGCAAACCTAATGGATTGACATACAATCCTATCTATGATGTCTATATATTCTTTGTATTGCTGTTCCGGACGCATAGAAATATCAACAAAATTTGGATTTCAATATTGCAGTAAACCTCAAATACTCCAGTTTATCTAATCTCATCCTGTTTGCAATAGGTTATAGATAGAGAGAGAGAGTTGAATAAAACTGTTATAAGGATATATAGTATTATTCTATCGTTTGGACAAGACCGAATACGGAGCCTACACTAACAAAACGTCTTTCAAACAAATACACATTAATATTCATATACTGTATAAATTAATTTCTCCATTTAAATATCTGTGACAAAACCATGTTATATATATTTATATATATATATATATATATATATCATAAATTAGCAATCTTTTATATTTATTTAAATTTTATTTATTTACTTATTTATAATTATATATATATATATATCTTATAAAAACATACATTTATGTATAATTCCACACGCTATATCTTATGCATATATATATATATATATATATATATATATATATATATATATATATATATATATATATATATATATATATATAAGAATATAAGCAACCATGTGGTTTTTCCACATCTTTTATAAATATCAATTTATGCATCATATATATATATATATATATATAAGAACAAAACAACGTACTCCATGGAATAACATTTATTAATAAATCTTATTTCTACCAGTATCTACAGCCATTGTTCTGGATTCGTTAGTATATTCGTTCATCCAATCTCACTGTACATTTGTTGTAACCAATCTCCTCTTCGTTATTCTAGCCTTTTTTGTGCAATTTGACCACTACTTTTGTTCAATTTAGACTACTCCTTTTGCGTAACGTCATTTGGTGTGTCATCGCTTTCATTGTAATTGCGTCCGTAATTGATGTATGTGTCGTATTTTGCGAAGCGTTGGCTATTTTTAAAGGCATGTCAGTTATGTCTTTATTCCAGTCCAATTTAATAATTCAAAAAGAAATTAAATTGGACTGGAATAAAGACATAACTGACATGCCTTTAAAAATAGCCAACGCTTCGCAAAATACGACACATACATCAATTACGGACGCAATTACAATGAAAGCGATGACACACCAAATGACGTTACGCAAAAGGAGTGGTCTAAATTGCACAAAAGTAGTGGTCTAAATTGCACAAAACAAAGGCTAGAATAACGAAGAGGAGATTGGTTACAACAAATGTACAGTGAGATTGGATGAACGAATATACTAACGAATCCAGAACAATGGCTGTAGATACTGGTAGAAATAAGATTTATTAATAAATGTTATTCCATGGAGTACGTTGTTTTGTTCTTACATTTTAAAAAATGGTGAAATTAGAAACTATCAATATATATATATATATATATATATATATATATATATATATATATATATACGTGTATACACCATATACATTATGGATATCATACAAGCAGACACTGTGAGTCCCTTAACGGATAAATTATATCAGAATAAATTAATTCCTCCATTTAAATATCTGTGTAGAAACTATATATATATATATATATATATATATATATATATATATATATATATATATATATATATATAAAATAACAAGCACCTGACCTTAATATTCAAAAGTTTCATCAACATGATATTCTAATCGACTGGCCAAGAATAACAAAATTCAACAACAATCTACTAGTATCCATTCAAGAACAAACAGGCCCTCGACTAGAATCAACAAACATGCAATCGGATTGGCAACAAACTGAAGTGGAAATAACAGAGGCGCATACGGTGACAGAAGTTTCCAAACAATATGAGCGTTTAACACTGCAATCCACACTGGCGCTGTTACCATGTGAAAATTATAAATTTGCGCAACAAGGTGAAACGATCAACTACACTGGGAAAAATAGCACTCGTACATGTAACAGTGAACAATGCGCACAAATGGTTAATTCTCAAGCCATCAAAACAATAATGACCAGATCTCAGACATCACTTTGCAATACTGCGAGAATGACCTTTACATGCAAACACGCATACACACAAACACAAACGCATACACACTTACCAACTAGCCAAAACAAGAAACAGAAGTAAAAACGAGTCAGATTTGTTACCACTAGCATAATCAATTGAAAACCCTATATATATATATATATATATATATATATATATATATATATATATAATACTATATATAATACTATATATTCTTTAAACAGTTTTATTCAACTCTCTCTCTGTCTATAACCTATTGCAAACAGGATGAGACTAGGTAAACTGGGGGTATTCGAGGTTTACTGCAATATTGAAATCCAAATTTTGTTGATCTTTATATGCGTACGGAACAGCAATACAAAGAATATATAGACATCATAGATAGGCATGTATGTCAATCCATTAGGTTCGCTTATAATTATTCGATAAATGTCACTTTAGTAGAATACACATGTGTTTATAGGTGGTTGTGTGCGCGGAGGGGGACAGGGATAAGTTTTTGTATACATTTGAGTATTAGAGACTAGGTATGAAGACCGGATATTATGAAGACAATTAAAAAATACTTTTGGAATTAAAATAAATATAAATATATCTGTCTTGAATGAGGTGACCACATTTGCCACATGTTGTGTTTTATTCCTGTGCGTATTGTGTCAGCCCTGAAGATGAGACTGGAAATTCGGTCTTGAAAATTAGGAAAAAGAACAATGGAAAATCTTCTTACAACGTCATTTTCAGACTGTCAGCTGATGTAAGTCTTAAAAATGAAGGGACAAGTGCAAACCCATCAATGGAGGCCAATAATCAGAGCACTTGAAAATGAACAACATTCAAGATTTTACCGACCTAAGAGTACTATCAATTGTCCCGAACAAGAAAAATGCGTCAAATCCACAACAAGAAGGACAACGCTGCGCAAAGAGATTCAACATTTTATTACTAATTAATCAAGTTTTTATTTCATTAGTAAATTTATTTTAATTTGTTTCAATAAATAAATAGATGTCAAATCGGCCTATATTTACGCTGAATTAAAATTAATATGTTCAACAGAGTAACAATTATCTGCAGATTTATTTATGGATACGTTTTACAAATCTAAAAAATCTCACAACTCAACTACCTGAAGTAGTAATGGAGAATTTTTTTGAACAAATATATTAGTATAATTACAATATATATCGATGTACATATTTTTCGTAATATTTCGCCATCTCGTACTTAGATACAAGTAAGGTATAAAACAAAGAATGTATATAATAATAATGTGCTATATTCAACATGTTCTAGTATAATATTTTGCTACTTAACAATTATGTTTATTATGTTTACCCATGATTTGTATAATCACTCAGTAACATCTAATAAGACAGGCTGAATCGTAAAATTCGCATTGAAAAATTTATCTTTTTAAATATTTAGCCTGATAAATATGCCAATCTGTGACACATAATTAAAATAACGGAAACTTTGCAAAAAATCAGAAGCATAAAATATATCAATTAAAGTATTAATTTGGCTCGCGTTTTGCATACAGCTGACGCTATGATCTGTACACCTAAACTTAATTGATTATGACGGTGGTCTTAATATGATTGTTAGTCTTTGTTGGGCAGTGCGGTCACCAAATTTAACATATCCCTGTCTATCGTTCGTGTTTTCATGATTTGCACTCTTCGTTTTGCAGTAATCCTACTGCTATATGCCCGTCTTCGTGACGGCTGGGTGCAATTTTTTTCTGTTTCTTCGAAGATCTCCACATCATTAGTAAAGTCCACTGAAAATGATGGTCGATCCAATCTTTGTGACTAGTAATTAACTTTTCAATACTTCAATTTCCAGTAACTTCATCGTAAATCTAATAACATTGGGAAGATCAATCACGAAACCAGATTTAAGAAAATGTTTCCAAGTAGTGTTTAATTCACCTCATTGAGATTATAACGATTCATGTCCAATTTCTCAGAATTCCAAATATTTCATGTACGTTTTTCAGAAAAAAAATTGGATATTAAACAATATGGACTCGTGTTCCAAACATGATGACTAACAACTAATTTTCATAGGAGTTTTATTACATCACAAATGCATATCTAATATGAAAAACTTACTATATTAAAATTTGTAATCTTAAATAATCCTCTATTTTTTTAAGTTATTTGTATTTATTTTGCAGCAACATTTAGTATGACTAAAATTTATACTAAATTTAAAATTATAAACATTGAGCTACAATTTATTAATTACTTATTCATGTTTTGCTTGCAGGCCACAATTTCGTCCGTTTTTGCTCATTAATAAACCGACAAAATAAACTTAAATTAAAATTCTAGAAACTAAATTTTAATACGTCTTTATTGCTAAAAATGAAAGAAAATTAAAAATAAATAACAAAGCAAATATCTGCATACCAGTAGTTCAATTTCCTTTTTTCTCTCCTGGAAATATTCGTCAGATTCTTTTCTAAGTTCTGGATGCGACGTTTGAGATGTGTTGCTGTCTTCTCTGTCGACTCGTAAAACAATCCCGCTTACTGGCCAGTACAATGCACTACCATCACGTTCTAAATCGCAGCAGTCCTCATCACCATCTTGGTCAACTAACAATTTAGATCGAGGTTTAACATATGAAATGCAAAAGACATAATTAATTTTTATCTTAAACTCATTAATTATTTTTTAAATACCATTACATAACATTTACTACTCTGAAATTTAAAACTATGACAATAAGTAATATTAAAAATTTTTCAGGCTTCTTTTATTTATTTTCGTAACATTAAGAATTGCTTAATTTTGTTAAAAATGAACTTAAATAATTATAAAACAAAAGAAAGCTTGCCATTGTCCTCTGTTTCGTTGTCAATACTGTTTTCGTTTTGGGGGTTGAATCCAATAAATCGGCTAAATTGTACTGAGAATCGAGCCATGCTGGATGCCTGATTTCTGGAGTTCGACGTATGAGACGGGTACAATTTGGCTTGTAACCTTTGGGCCTCTGAATACAATTTGCGACAGTGACAAAAAGCCACTTGAAAACTTTTCAACATCGCGTCTAAAGCTGTCATTATATTCATTAAGTAAAATTTTTCCAGTACACATTGTTTATCGTTATTTATATATATAAGTTATACATTATTAGAAAGGCTAAAAAGACCAATATTTGATAGAAAAAAATATGACACCTAAAAGTCAAATATATTTAGTAAAGTTAGTTGTTACGAGTACCTGTTTAAACATTATGATAAAATATATATTACTATTCAACTGCTGCAAATATCTTTGTATGAAACTTTTCATAAAAAATTCTGCCGAATTACACAGTTTAAAGTCTATACGCACATGCGATTAGAAAATTTTAGGAGTAGCTGTGAGCCAAGATTTTGACGGATTTTGAAGAATCCCTGAAATTTCTGAAATATAGTCGAAAAGAGTTGATATTTCATCAATGTTCAGTTCTTTTGCTATTAAGCGTATGTTTTTTTGGATTTTTTATTGTTGCAGAGAAAAATTATACAAATTACTGCATAAAAGTTGTTGTCTTCCTTGTAACAAATTCGTTTAAATAGAAGCAGAGCGATATACGTTTATTGCATACGGGTAATATGCCCTATAATCACTATATATTTGGTTAAGAATTTTATAACACATGGACAATACAATCCCCATATAGATGTGTGTTCAAGTTTTAGTGGAGAAAACTTCACCTAAGGTCATAGCCATTGCACCTGCAAAGCCATCTTAATATATGGAAAATATAATGGGCCAGTAAATTAAAAAAACACTTTTTTTTAATAAACAACGTCTGTAACGGATACTAACACAACGGATTTTAAAGTACCAAGCCTGTACAAAGTACCAAATAACTGGTTAATTTTTCGGAAAATAATAAATGTGCCCAATGAATCGATCTGTATTCGTAGCAAACAGTTTTATATTTCCTTGAGTAAAAAATATTTTTTTTATTATCATAATCTATATATTTTTTAGGAAAGAGGAATTAAGTGCCATGTTATACCTATTAAATAACTATGATAACAAACGCGCATGTGTATATTAATTGATGGACTCGTCTATATAGTAGTTTTGGCGTTAAATTATATAAGGAACGTGTATTATGAAATATTAGGGCCTCCAGTTATTTATATATTGCGTCAGTGAATGTTAAAACTCTAGAAATATTTTTGAATGGTTTGCACATAGGCCTTGCGCCATTCTAAAAGAAATTACTTAGAATACAAAGCGACAATTTGCGTAAATATCTGAATATATATTTTTTTAAATATTTCGACATTGGTTTAGTGCAAAAGTAAATGCCTCTATTACATAGTAGGTCAGTTAGTCTATCAGTACTTTGGAATTAATTTTAAAGTAAGCGACAACCAGTCAAAAAAATGGAAATCAAAATCTGTATTATAAAATTGACGAACGATAGTTATATTATTGTTTTATTTGGACTATTTTTCAAGTTTAAATTTCAACTTTAATTCATGGCTTCTCTCAGACAAAAAATTCATCGTTATTGAATGTATTATAAAAAGCAGTCATTATTGACAGAAATCTTATATTTTAGAGACCAACGTGTAGAATGCAAATGCATCCACCCAAAAGCATTTAAAATAAATTTAACTATTGTGCTTATAAATATAAACTAATTTGATTATGGATGCAATAAATTAAAAAGATGATAAAAAACAAAATATAGTTTAAATGGTCTTTTTCATCAGTTAAAGCGTATTTAATATTTGTACGCAGACTAAGTATTATAAGAAATAAAATTCATGTTATTTTATTTGTGAGACGAAAAAATAAATTCTATAGGTAAATCTGTTTAAAAATAAATTCTAACAGGAGCTTTTGAATCGTTATTGACGTTTATATTAAACTTTATGTTAGGAAGAATTTTTAAAGACTACACGCATTAGTGACGATATAATAAAAGCGGAATGACGTTTCGATATACTTTTTATGATTAAAAATTTTGCGTATGGATAAAATAAAGCGATTCACTATTTCTCATTAGATTAGGAATCCGGTTACCATACTCTATGATTAGTCAATATTCATAATTATATAGATTAAATTAAGCAACTGCAATTGTAGCATTTCCATTATGTCAGATTTATGATGTTTGATGCCTCATTGTTGCTTCATGTTTGAAAACATCAAATTTGAAAAAACTGCGTAATATTTGCGTTAAATAAAATTGAGCCTTATTTTTACATTTAAAAATGCAATTCATATGTTACAAAAGAATCACGTACCTTTGGTTACGCCTATTAAAGGATCCTCTTCTGCGGCACTTGATATCGCCAATTGCTAATATCAATAAATTATTTTAAAATAAATTAATCAATTACTGGCATTTTATGACTACTTTATCTGCAAGACTTGGTAACACCGAAACAGATAGGAATAAATTAAAGTTCAATTCGCTACCCTGTTATTTATATAATATAATATAATATTACATTATGTTATATTATATATATATATATATATATATAATATTTTCAATTTGCTCTCATTGTATTTTAACATACTTAAAATTTGTAGTACGGCGCAATTAAGCATGAACTGGGCAGTGAAGGTAATAAAAGCGAAAATCATAAGGTGTTTTTTGATCTAATAACGTGTTATTATATTTCGTTTTCCTTGATCATCACGCATATGAAAAGACCCACATTACAGTTTAAAAGCAGAACGTTTTATTTAAAGTCATGTAATACATGAGAAAGTGATTGTCTCGTTTTATGTCATCATTAAAGTACTTTACTAGAATGTCTGCAACTCGCACAATCTGTTTTATTTATCATTAAACGTTGCTGAAATTGACCGGCACTACATTACTCTTTTTATTAGACAGGTTATAGATGACTCTTATATTTCGATTAAAAGTCCCTTTAGCAGAATTCATTCCGATTTCCCATCTGCTAAGATGTCTCATTTCCTGCATAACATTACTATGTTCATTATTTTGTATCAAGTTCTCTGATATCTAGTCGTTCATTATATAATTAGGTAAAAATTGATTCAAAGAATTAGAGCAAATGTCACAAATTTGACATAGTTTCTACAGTTATTTCATGACTTTCGCGACGAAAGCTATGTTAACAAGAGTTGCATCTCATTTTATTTATATTTTCAACATTTAAATTTATCTACATGAAGAAGTAAATAGCGCTCTTTTTAATAGATAATGAAGTAATGCAAAAACTAGACCTTATAAATTGTTCAATATTTACTTATTTAATTAAGAAACGAATTATAACAATTCGGTTTGTTACTATTTTCAAGCCATGATGACGAGTGTTTGGTTTGGCTGCAGGGTTATAGTTATATGAAAATGTTCTTTAAATGATCCTTCATCATAGAATAGAAAAGAACTCGTACTCAGGATAAATCAGCAAATCTTATTTAACTACCAACTGTAATATTGAATTGTAAATGTAACTGACGACAGCTTTAAAATAGATGACTATTGTAAAATGAGAAATCTGCGGTTTTCACACCACGTGGTGCGTAATTCACAATAGAACTCTTAATATCAGTGAAATGTATAATTAAGATGAGGCTTTAGTTAATATTTCATAAAATTATATATTATAACTATGACGAACGCGTTTTGCGACATTGAGCCCGAAGTTAATATTGGTGAAGATTTCAAGGAATAAACGCGAATTTAAAAACAAATTGATTTATTAAATGAAAGCTTTTATCAAATTTCTAAAATATTATAAAATAAATAAGTGTAATAAAACATGTTTGCGAGCCAGATATAAACACCAAACGCTTGAAACACTGGGGTTCAAAATCATAAAACCCAAATTATCTTAATGCAATCATCCCTTTAAATTGTAAGTTTTGCCATCCTTGCTTGTGTCAGCTCCTGGTGTTTTAAAAGACCAATTATTTTTGTTGCTGGAGAAAATTTGAAACTGCTTCACCAGATTTGCCATTGTAAAAAATATCATATTATTAAAAGAAAAACATCTTATAAGGCTATTTCGACAAGTTTCCACAAAATGATTCAGCAAAGGTCACACGAAAACACCGTAAAACTAAGTATCTTCTTACTATCATTAAAAGTAAACAAAAACAAGTACCAATTATGTTGGATTTCATAGTTCAATTAAATTGAAATTCAAAGCTTAATGCTTTATCTAGCCGTAGTTCTACAGAATAACTGATACTAAAGGAAGTATTATAGCTATCAAAATCGATTCATATACAAATCTTATCAATCAACAGCACCAATCACATCAAAATATGTCACAAAATTAAATAAATGCCTTATATTTCTGGCGTATATTCATGTAAATATGTTACAATTTTAGAAATCAATTCCCATGTAGGCCAATCGACAACAACGCAAAGTAAGCTCAATGCAAATTACAAATTTATTTCCACGAATAAATGATGAAAAATTTATTTCTTATTTATCATCAACTTACGGGAATTTGCGTAAAAAATGTAAAATTTTAATATAAATTATTTAAATTAAAATACTTTTGGTGGCTAGTGCACGTTTTTTGCCTCAAAATGGTTTGAATTGTACTTTTAGTACTGGGGTAGATATAGATCGTAACACATTTGTCATGAAGATACAAATTTTTAAAACTGCTACTCTTTCTCGTAATTAATGTGAAATAATGTATAGATTATCTATATATAGCTAATTAGTATCATCCTTAATACCAAATATTCCAACAGGTATATTCGTGCACGGAAATACTCTCGTTATTCATGAATAAATTTCATAGAATTTACCGAAAATAATGAAAGGGGTTTGTTTCATATGAAACGCGAGCTTTATAACAATTCAAAATAAAATTTAGACAAACTAAGAAAATAAAGACGATCGATGAAATTGAAATATTTTTCTCTTATAAATCATGTTAGTTTAATTCCGGGGAGATTTAGCAAATAAGTAAATATACAAGGAGATTAGAGCAAGTTTAGTGTTTTAAATTAAGGGAGTGATCTTCAATTGGATTTTCAATGATCATAGATAGTTTTGAATACATAATTTTAAAAGTTCTGCTTACAAGAATTTAATTAATTAAGGAGTCAAGTTAGGTTTGCTTGAACATGAGATATATGTGAGGCTTTATTCTATAAAAATAAATTATATGCAAACATATCTTAAGTAAATGGATATGTTACTTCTAAGTTGAGCTGAAAAAATTAATATAACGATCAAAAATAAGATTCGCCTATATAGCTACTATTATCCGTCGGTATTACACCTTATACGTCTGAGATATTTCGCTTTATTTCTTTCACTTTATTTTACCATGCCTTATTTTTTTAATGACATAAAATATTTTTTAAACTTATGAAAAGCTGTTACGATGTATGCATTTTGTTACTGCATAGCCTACAGTGCCGATGTGTCAATTAAATTTGATTTTTGGAGAATTACATGGTCACATTTTGAAAATAGTGTTGTTGATATGTGGTAACGTAGAAAGGCTTAAAAATGGCGATAAACACTTAAGTATAGCCCGAAACGATGAATACATTTAACTTGTATATCATTAACAAAGTATACTTTGTAGAAATAAAATGTTAAAATATAATTTCCTTTCTTTTCTGTGAGAATGGAAACGCGCTAATAACCAAGACATTGCTATATATCAAATAGAGATTAGCGCTTTCATACACAAAAAATTCCAAATAATCAGCTTGATAAATGAATGCAAAATTCGATTTCACAAGAAAATTACAGTTACAAATTGAATGTAGGCGTTTACGCACAAAAAAGGAAACGATAAATATTGATCTTAATCCGATGTAGACACACAAAACTTAAATATCACGTGAACATTTATGAGCGACTTTTACTTAGAAATGTACACAATACAATAGTTGTATGCATTTGTTTTAGTGAACCGCATCTAAGTGCGCAAAATCAAAGATTGATGGTATTTTACTAAGAGAAAATTGCATTCATGCAGCAGATGTATTTAAATCAAAGATAATAAATTAATTAAATTTAAATATAACTAAGATTAAATAACTTGAAGCTTAATTTGCATTCGAACTGCAAATAGGTTCTCATACACTTTAGTGCCCAAAATATAATTTTGCATACTATTAATTGGATAAGGCTCCTGACTTCTAATGCACGTTCATGTGAAGAAATCATTGATAAGTATATATTTTTTATATAATAAAGCATAAAATGTTAATCAAATTTAGATTTTTAAATAAGGCAGGTATATGCGTAGTTGTAGAAATCATCTCTCCAAAAATTTCTCTCCTACCTACTCATTTTATTTTGATACAGTTACAGCCGCGTTCTTTAACGTGGTGTATGCGCGGAAAGTCACGTATAAACTGACATTTTATAATGAACGATTTAAAGGAGTTCATAGACTAGAAACTCAGAAAATATTTTGCTAATATTTTACGTTATACTATGCTTTCAGGAATATTTTCGTTGATAAAAGCAGGCAAATAAATTATTCGACGGCGAAATAATATCTGAGTAGCTTTTTCTAACTATTAATAATAGCTCTATAGATTAGCCTTTTCAAATAAATACCAAGCCATGAGCAAAGTGGTGCCTGCATTTTCTGCTCTATGCAAATTTTAACTTACAAGATAAAATTAATCTACTTATCTCATTTTAATTGCACATCAGATTTACATTTGGGACGAAGTCTGTTTTAAATTGCGATTTTATTTTGCGGTTCTCAAAACAATATTAATGTATAAAAAACATTTCGTTTACCATTTGAAAATTGCAAATAAAAAATTATTGCGAACCGCTAAGAAAACCTTTCTTAAGTTAAATAGCCTGGCGTTTTATTTAAAAAGAAAAAGCACATCATTTCGCCATTTAACTACAAAAAGTTCTGGTCTGTATGAAAATTCCGTTGTGTTCATTAACTTTACGACCAGAATATAATATTTTTAATAATTTTTTATTTATTATGATATAGGTGTATTTTGTGGACTGAAGTTATTTTATACATTTCACCTCCTGCACAATCAAGGATTTTATTTGTCACCCACGTTTCCAAATGTAACGAAAGCTGCAATAAATTTTGATTGTGACTAAATATATTCGTTTATTGCAACCCACATAATAGCTAGACATAAGTAATTTTAAAGAAAACATGAAGTCTTTTATATTATAGCTCCAATATCTTCAAATAAATTTCTGTATTTTTATGAGGCAGTTTATATTGTGCTCAAATGTTAAGTTACGCACACGGTAATATCTGTCACAGAAAGAAGATCTGCTAAGTTTTTCGGCTGGAAAATAAGTCTATAGCCATTAACACATTCGGTGATTGGATGGTTAACGTCAAAAACAAATAATTAAATCTAAAAAAATCTAAACTGCAAATGATTTTCATTAAAAGTACAATACTAATACTTTACGGCTTTTGGTCGGATTTTTCAAATTTGGCTGTAAACCTTATAGTTAAATATCAGCTGAAATTTGCGTTGATCATTAGTAAACTGATAATAAGCACCAAATTATCTAAAGTAATACAATGTTAGATCAACCATAATTCTTAATAAAACTACGTTTTAGTGTTGCACATAAAGTGTCATAACACAATTTACATTGTGTCACAAAAATTATGAAGGACTTAAAATATAATGAAAGCAAGTTTTCTTAGATAAATCAAATAGGCATAAACAGGTTTATTTTAAAAATAACACTAATGTGCAAAATGATTTCGATATGTAAATATTTAAAATAGTTCTTTATGTTTATTTTATAGACTTCATGTATTATATAACTTCCAAGTAATAAAAAGAAAAAAATTCTGCAACCATTACATAATATTCTGTAGTATAGACAGTACTATATCAAAATATATTGAAATAAAATATATTTAAAACAATGCACACTTTTCTGCTTGTGTCGAAATATCAGAATTTTCTATCAAACCTAATTTGAGATTTTATATAAAATATAATTTAAAATGACCTCTGGAACTCGCATTTCGTTGGCCTATAATTTCAAGTAATTAAAATCTGAACTATTTTTCGCGTGTTTGAGTTCCAAACGCTAAGTGTAGGTACTCCTGACAAGAAATATAAAAAGTTAAAAAAGCCGGCGTATCCAGATTTTTTACTGCTTACTCTCTTTAATTCATCAATTAATAAGAGCCGTTATAGGCATGCAATTATGCACAATCTAATCCATAACAATTTTAGTTTACGACCACATTTAGTTAAATGTACTTCTCAGAAAAGGCGCAGCTGAAATTACAATTCTTTGAAAAGAATCGTAGGTAGCTAATTATTTTAAAATTATTCCCAATTAAACAAGAATTACTTTCTGGTTTTACTGATTACCAAGGACCGTCGATTCGCGCTAGTACGTAAACCTGATGCCGAATAAGAGGTGAATAAAAAAAAATAAAATAACGAGCAAGTATGTTTTCTGAAATATTGGTAAATACAAGACTGTTTCATTCTACTTAAATGCGACATTGCATTTTTTTCGTAATAGAGCTTACTTGATTTAGTCTGAGTTTTCTTTCAGGGAACACCTTACAAATGGTTGTTAACCTAACCAACAACAGTGTAAATTATCTTTCCAATATAAAATTGATGATCATATTTATCGAATTGACAGCTTTGGCAACGAATATAAAACTTATGAAAAGTAAATATCATTCATAAATTGAAAAGAACGGTCCACATAAAACGGTAATAATATATATATATATATATATATATATATATATATATATATATATATATATATATATGTATATATATTCTGTATAATGTCCATGCCTTTTTAATTTAACACAGTATAATTATAATTAGGAATACAGAACACATAAATAACAAAGTGGATAAAGGCCATTTATTTCGTGAATACTAATCATCTCTTATACAATCATACATATTTATACATTTTGGGTTTTCAATTGATTATGCTAGTGGTAACAAATCTGACTCGTTTTTACTTCTGTTTCTTGTTTTGGCTAGTTGGTGAGTGTGTATGCGTTTGTGTTTGTGTGTATGCGTGTTTGCATGTAAAGGTCATTCTCGCAGTATTGCAAAGTGATGTCTGAGATCTGGTCATTATTGTTTTGATGGCTTGAGAATTAACCATTTGTGCGCATTGTTCACTGTTACATATACAAGTGCTATTTTTCCCAGTGTAGTTGATCGTTTCACCTTGTTGCGCAAAGTTATCATTTCCACATGGTAACAGCGCCAGTGTGGATTGCAGTGTTAAACGCTCACATTGTTTGGAGACTTCTGTCATCGTATGCGCCTCTGTTATTTCCACTTCAGTTTGTTGCCAATCCGATTGTATGTTTGTTGATTCTAGTCGAGGGCCTGTTTGTTCTTGACTGGATACTAGTAGATTGTTGTTGAATTTTGTTATTCTTGGCCAGTCGATAAGAATATCATGTTGATGAAACTTTTGAATATTAAATAACCAGTCAAGAACAAACAGGCCCTCGACTAGAATGAACAAACATACAATCGGATTGGCAACAAACTGAAGTGGAAATAACAGAGGCGCATACGATGACAGAAGTCTCCAAACAATGTGAGCGTTTAACACTGGAATCCACACTGGCGCTGTTACCATGTGAAAACGACAACTTTGCGCAACAAGGTGAAACGATCAACTATACTGGAAAAAATGGCATTTGTATATGTAACAGTGAACAATGTGCACAAATGGCTAATTCTCAAGCTATCAAAACATGACCAGATCTCAGACATCACTTTGCAATACTGCGAGAATGACCTTTACATGCAAACACGCACACACACAAACACAAACGCATACACACTCACCAACTAGCCAAAACAAGAAACAGCAGTAAAAACGAGTCAGATTTGTTACCAATAGCATAATCAATTGAAAACCCAAAATGTATAAATATGTATGATTGTATAAGAGATGATTAGTATTCACGAAATAAATGCCTTTATCCACTTTGTTATTTATGTGTTCTGTATTCATATTATATATATATATATATATATATATATATATATATATATATATATTAGTCAGGTTAGTTAAAATAGAAAAAATTAACTAAAAAATGTTTGGAACTGGGCTTGGAAAGCCTCATGGAAATAGCAGTTCATGAATTAAATTTAGTTACACAATTTTGTGTAAAGTCTATTTATTGCGTTTTAATATTTATCCAGAACAATGCAAGCAATAAAATTTTAATTATATACTGGCAATACCTTGAGAATTACCAAGCTCTATACCAATTCCGTTTAATAAAGTCTTTTTATATTTAAATTTCTGGACTAAGGTATATGTATTATTTGTTTACGCCTTATGCAACGGCTCTTCTCCATTTAAAGAGAACTAATTCGTTTCCATCATTTCTCCAGTAAATTATTTTATAGCGTTCCTCTTCGATGGACATTTGGAGTAACGTAGGCCTGATGCTATGTACCTGTTACTATTTTGCGTTAATGCATTTGTTTACAAACTAGTTATTAACTAACATTATTTTCTATTATAATTAAAGAATATAAAAGCATATCAAGTCAACTGGTTCAGATAATAGTTAGTTTCCGCTGATTATGCCACGCGGGTAAGACAAAATACATACGAAAATTCTGGATTTTTACGAACTCAATCTTTTTTTTAATATAATGTTAATTACTTTCATTTATACAAGAAATATTGTTATGTAAATTCACACATTTAAATGGATTTTCTGATAATAAATTAAGACGATACGCACAATTTCAGTTCCGCTTGTAATGCGCAACGATTTTTATATAAAGCTTACACCAAGAAATTGATGGTTTAATTTAAAATTAATTGGTGTTTAAATTTTTCAACCATATCATACGGCAAGGAAATATTTATTTCGTTTATTCTAAAATTAAATCAGACTTAATGCAGATCAAAATTCAACCGTCTGAGATCATTCTTAATCTGACTACCACCCATAATTTCTCCACATCTAATGAATTCATTTAATAAAAATAAATTTTAGTACCTCATTTTGTTTGAAGTCTAAAAAATCTGATTTAGGATATGAATACATCAATAATTAAAAAAATTAATTATTCACCTAATGTTGGATTTCATTGCGTGTCTATTGAAAATATTTATGTTCTTCGTGGCTAGATTGGATGTTTACAAATTATAGGGTACAATTCGTCCTAAATTACAAGTTGAATGAAATATCATTGTTTAAAATGTTGCCATTTTAGTAATTTGTCACAAAACTTCAGAGAAACTTCTCCAGTTATAAATGTACACATTGTTATTTCATCATTTATTTTTACTCAAATCAGCGAAAAATTACCAAGGTTTTGTTAACAATTATCTTTACGTATTAACTGCACATTGTGTTAAATAAAATAATTAAACTATTTGAAATACTTCGTATAGTTTGTTAAAGTCAACTATGCGGATATTTGATTATTCTTAATCACATAAATGTTTCAACCAGTCGATAAACACCAAATCCATTATAACTATCTCGTTGCACATCACAGCAAAACTAAGTGTATTCGCTTTTACTGACACATTTCGACCTTCTATGATCATCATAAGAGTATGACGGCAAACTGATGAAATATGACCAAACAAAAATTCATAATAAAGATACGGAAAATTCGTTCTGCAGCTCCCAACTATAGTTATCCTGCATATATAACATTTAAGTGTGAATGTCGGCTGCTAAACTGTGCAGCCTTCGCCACACATTTCGAAGATATGTAATTAAAAAATTATTGATTGCGTTGGTTGCAAAAAAATGCTTGGATAAAGTTGGTGAGCGTCATGTAAGCACTAATATAGTCGAATGTAACTTATTATATAGAATCAAAAAACTACCGGCAGTCATAGGATCTGTCACGTTTCAACGGCCCATGATCGTCATTAGAACACTACCGCAAACTGGATATACAAGTCGCCTATTTATGTAAATCAAATTTTGCCTCCAATTTTCGTAAATCTAATATTAAATAGTAAAATTTATATGGTTGCCTAAGTTGCATATTTTAAAGCATTGCCAGTAGATTTTCCATATGAGAACTGTGTTTGCTTAGATAAAATCAAGAAAAATTAAGCATGGGAAGATTTCCATTATTTTGCCTCATTCGCTTTTTAATTTGTTAACGCCTTTCGTCAAAGCTGACTTAGGTAAATCATCCTTGACTAGCATAAATTTACTCGACATTACATATTTCCGATCTTTCGTTAAAATTATTTAATTTATTATCCAATTTCACTCGTATCGATAAACACATGCTCTTAAAGGTTTAATCTCAAATAGTGAATTCGTACTCGATATCTGTTCTAATACCAAAATTGGCATTTATAAGTACTACCTACGGTCCAAAATAAACACCAAAAGCAATTTTCACTAAATGAAATGATTTTATAGGATTTTGAAATGGCGTAGCACCGAAACGTTGCTGATTCAAGGATACAAATCCCCTAAATACAGTTATAATATTTCAGATTTTTAAAGTTTATTTGTACAACTAATTAATTAATTAATTTTACTTGGTTTTGCAAATTATTAATGGCGTGTAAATTCAGAGTAGCTAAGGCGAGTAGAGATCTACGTTTATACTACGTAATGTTCAGTAGGTAATTTATTTGCTTTTCTGCACAGAAGACATTGGCTCAGTTTCGATTTAAATTTCTTTTTTGCGCAAAGGATTGGCTTATTGGAATAAACGCAAATTTTCAAGTTAGAGACGAAAAGGCTTACATTTTATAATCCATCTACACTATTGTAAATCAAAGAATTTTTGTGTATTTAAATCACGACTCATCTATAATTTTTATGAATTCCAGTAACGAAGTATGAATTGGGACCAGTTCATTTTGAATACCAGATTAAAATAGACCGTTAATTAAGAGAAATTTGTAAGGCAAAATTAGCAAAGCCTCATTATATCCTCAGCTAAATTGCATAGACACTATAACTAAATGTATATTTTGTTTTTTTTTAGTTCAGTCATGCTTATATGCTCAACAACTTAAATTCCAGATTTCTTCGGTAAAATTAATTCATAACATTTTGGTAAAAATACGGCCAGAAATGGCGTGTAAACCAGCCATGATGTTAAATGATTTGAAAATGTTTCTGTAAATAAATAAATAATAAATATTAAGATATTTTCACTTTCACCAAAACGCATGATTAACTATAAACCAAGGTAATGCTAACTTTTATATATCTCAAGTGCGGCAATACATTGTTGATTCGCTCAATTTGATTTTTAGCACACTGTTGAACGGATTAGTATATGTTATGAACGATGTTGCAAATACAGTAGAAAGTTTAATAAATTTTAATAATAAATTATTATTTTAATTTAAAAGTTTCATCAAAGTGTACCTGACTACACATACCTTCACAAGCATGTCGATAATTGCCATTCGTTGATTCAACGTCATTGCACTAAATATCTTTTGGGCTATTTGAGTAAATTTATTGATGTCATCCGCTGCTGCACTTGACATGCACATCACAATCAGTTCCTTAATAACGCAAATGCAAAAAAATAGTGATAAGGCGATAATATTTGTTTACTGGACTAAAATCTGTTTGCAAATGTTTAGTTTACATCAACTGAAACTGTGATTAATTGAGAGCGAAAAACGGCGGATCAAGATATCACATCATTATCCTTGGTTTAAAGGCCAAAACAAAATTTCCCGTACGGCAAATTTGAAAAAATTGTATGTCAAGCATTCAACTATACATAACTATTTTGTTTTTAATCGCACATATTTTCAACAAGTTTAATTCCAATAGATGTGTTTCTTGTTGTATTGAATAAAGTGATATCTGAAATCTGGTCAGTCATGGCTTGGTGGATTTACAGTTTCTAACTGATCGTATTATTGGCTGTTACGTGTTCTTATGTTTTCCCCGAATGTCGTCTTTCGTTTCGCCTTTCTCCTCAATTTTCTTCTGTCCACTTGGCAACAGTAGTTGGTGTGCGGATTGCAATGTAGAATCCTCATATTTAAAAGAAATATTACTGTCGCAGTTATAAGCGGTTGTAATACCGTATAATCAGCTGCTTTTTCTTCTTGAGTTTTTGCCAATCCGATCGAATGTTTTTGGGTTTTGTGATTCGTGGCCAGTCGATTAAAATATCATGTTGATGAATCTTTTGAATGTTTAGGCCGGGTGCTTGGTGTTATACATACATATATATATATATATATATATATATATATATATATATATATATATATATATATGTGTGTGTGTGTGTGTGTGTCGCAAGTATCACCAACTTGATATTTTAATCGACTGGCCACGAATCACAAAACCCAACAACAATTTACTAGTATCCAGGCAATTTCAGACACCCAGTAGACCATCCTCAACAAACATTCGGTCGGATTGGCGAAAAACTGAAGATGAAAAAGCAACTGCATAAACAGCATCACTTGCATCTTTAGCAGCGACAGAAATTTAGCAACAAAATGAGCAATTAATACTGCAATTCGCACAAATTGCTCCAATTTATTCGTTGGAGTTTAATTAAATCAATTAATTCATCCAGATAAAAACATTCTATTTTATTGCACACACAGTTAGTCAAGTAGAAATTTTGGTTACAGCAGACTTCTATCCTTTGTAGGTTGTCATTGTCTCTTTTTGGCGTTAGCCAGTTACAATTATAGATAATAAATGACTTTTTTAAACTGCGCGGACATCACAAAATTAACTGTTACTGGATAAAACAAAAGCATTCAATGTGCCAAATTTTGTGTGAAATTCAACCCTCGCACTATATAACTTTACCTACAGTATTTTATAAATAAGAGACAAGCTATTTGTCATTAATTTATCTTCTGATATATTGCATGTTTATTTTCCATGTAATAACCATTGATGTTATTTTTTTCAGGGACTTATTCTATTATTTACTAGACTTGTTTCGAACGGTAACTATAATCTTGTAAACATTTCTTCCGGAGAATTTATTTTGTTATGTTATAATAAAATCTCACTTCCTTCAATCAATAACTCTGAATACGTGAAATCAATAAAGATTACTTAAACTAAATACCGGATAAAGGATTTCAGTTGTCAATAATGGGATTATTACTTATGCACGCGCATTAATTTCACTCAAATTTTTGGTCAATAAATCGTCAAGCTAACGGTTTGCTTTTTTTGTCTATGATGAATTTGATCGCACATGATCATTTTCATGAAATCTGCCGGTCTTCGGAAGATGAATAATGTCACCCAAGCTAATGGTTCAAGATCAACGTATCTCTAATTCACGACTGCGTTTGAATTAGAATCATTCTATGAGATCGGCACACGACCATTAGATTACTATACATGGCTCTCGAGCTTCGTGCATAAATTCCATTAATTTGAACAGCTTCTAGGGGATTAATAACAATACGTCACTACACGAACAATCCAGTTGTTAAACAGACGGCTTTATGCTTTTTGAAATCACGGTGGCCTGCGGTATTAGAAGGCGCAAATTACTGGAGACATCTTAATTCCAAGCGGATTCATTGCGCGAAGCGAATTAAGCATTGTATTTGTATGTTTAACCTTTGCGTGAATTTAAAGTAATAAAACTTTGTTTGTGAATTATTTGGTCAAATTATCTCCGCTCCGAAGTGCTGTAAGTTCATATAACTAAGCATATTCTCACATCTAGATTTTCCGAATCTGCTATGCAGTAAAATTTCTAAACATCCAGAAATGATCGAGAACCACCGCACGAGGTGGCCTGACCTGCCATCACGTCTTCCATATTGCCCTATTCATTTATCGATCATCCCCAAGAAAACCTGCATGTCGTGCATCATCACCTTGGCGTACTCAAGTTTTCACTCCAGTGTTTTAGTGCACGAATCATCGTAAATGGTGACATACCACCAGAAATTGTATGCATACTTGCCGAGGTGGCCCACTATGTGTATTGTTCCTTTGGCTCCACAACAAAATACTTGAAGAGGAAGTAAGGCTGAGGCGCATTAATTCAGTCGCTCAACAAACCGCCTCGTTAGTCTCAGCCATCCATACTCACAGGTCGTATTTGTGGCCGATAATGGTGTTTTAATATTTTAGTATGCAACACAGATGTAGGGTTAAAAGCCGCCAACGGCTGTTCAATTTAAATATGTGGCTCGGCAAATCTCAGTGTTTCACAAGTTCTACGTCGTGGATTTCCATGAACGTTTGCCTTTGCGGACGTGTCACATCGATTATTTTACAAAGTATGGACTGATAATCGATACAGCCAAATGTTCCGTGTTAGACCCAGTTTCAAATTAAATTATACGTAGATGATCGCCAAACTTTATCATTCAAGACCAATGGCCCGTTCGACTCTGTTCATCCACAACTACGTGAAATCTAAAGTAGCTTTCCAAAAATTACGAACATTAAAATACCAGATTCCAACTAGACCGACAACGCGGCACGATAGAATAATGCCAGCTTGTACTAAACATTCTGGCACTGCAACTCACAACATAAAACCATCCACCTATTTTCATTTCCAAATCCATGGAATAATTTAAGCGATTTTACGTACGAGTGGATGTAGTACAGACCAGTCTTAAGCCAAAGTACACCAGGCTTTATCTGATAATCAAACGAAGTTGCAATTGTTCTTTCAGCAACTAAAACGGAAGTCATGAACCGTTTTTTTTAATCAATTGAAGCCCACATTTGAGTTCGTATTCGGAACTCAATTGTACCATGAAATGATCACGATCATTAATAAGTGTCATAACCATGTCAACTGTCATCTAATACGTCAGAAGGCCAAAAGCAATGTAGTATGTAGGAAACTACTTCATAGCATACACCAGAAACGAGAAAAAGATTCCGTTGACATGTCCGATTTAAACTTTATGTGAATAACGTCAATTTTTCCGCCGGTGATGTATCATGACACATTTCACATAGCCCCATCATAGAGACATTTTTATTTCTCTAATTATAAAATTATATTTGGTGAAACATTAAAACTTACTCGTGGTCAGTTTGTTAAGTTAGCATCAGTTTTAATTTAGGTTAATCATTTAATTCATCTAGAACAAGTCTTTCTGGTTTATAGTCAAGCCGATTTTTGGTTACAGAAGAGTGCTATCCTGTGTCTTTTGTCCGCGTCTGTTTATGGCATTAGAAATTTACAACTCTTGAATTGTTACACATTGTGTTGACATGACACAAGCAATAATAACTGAATAAAAATACTAGCATTTGCTGTGCAAAATTTAGCGTGGTTTACATCAGACGCATATTTTAACTTTTCATATATTATTTCACAAATCACTGTTTATTTCCCATGAAGTTGCCGTTTCATATACTGCATGCATATTGTAAGTGTCATAATCATTTTGGCTATCATGTTCATCAATTCCATTAGGCAAAAATATTATTAAGCACGTTTAACTATTAATAATTTGTTCAATATACGTTTGTTTAACAAATTTTCTGGTGTTTTCAATTTACCTGATATTTTTAGACAAATAGAGATGCAGATTACTGTATCATTAGCAAGTAGAGTAGGCGAAGCTTGTTCGAACACCTAAAAACCTTCTAGCTCGATGAGGTCTTTTAAACATATATATAAGTATATATATATATATATATATTGCAACGTAAAATAAATATTTTTCTTGTATATATAATTACGTTCTGTGATAAATATTAAATTCACTTATATGCATACACATAAACACACACACACATATATATGAATATATTTTTTTTTTAAATTGTGCCAGCATTTGGCGAGTTTCCAATAGGGAGGAAATCGGTCTGCTGAATGAATTTTCTTTGCTACATTAATCAATATTTTGATATATTGATAGTTTCTAATTTCACCATTTTTAAAAATGTAAGAACAAAACAACGTACTCCATGGAATAACATTTATTAATAAATCTTATTTCTACCAGTATCTACAGCCATTGTTCTGGATTCGTTAGTATATTCGTTCATCCAATCCCACTGTTCATGTGTTGTAACCAATCTCCTCTTCGTTATGCTAGCCGTTGCTTTGCGCAATTTAGACCACTGCTTTTGCGCAGTTTAGACCACTCCTTTTGCGTAACGTCATTTGGTGTGTCATCGCTTTCATTGTAATTGCGTCCGTAATTGATGTATGTGTCGTATTTTGCGAAGCGTTGGCTATTTTTAAAGGCATGTCGGTTATGTCTTTGTTCCACGCTGCAACGCTCAATTACATCGGCAGATCAAAAAAGAGGCTCGAAACTAGAATAAATCAGCATCTCCCTCAAAAACTATTAAAGAGGGGTGCAGCTCCTACACAAAAATCAGCAATTTGCGAACATGTACTACTCACAGGTCATGCTGTTAGTAGTAACAATTTTTCAGTTCTCTACAAGGCAAAAACAGAGAAAATGCTTCTGGCTTTTGAAGCTATTGCAATTAATAAGCTGAAGCCCTGCTTAAACGTGCAGAAAATAATTCAAAAAGAAATTAAATTGGACTGGAACAAAGACATAACCGACATGCCTTTAAAAATAGCCAACGCTTCGCAAAATACGACACATACATCAATTACGGACGCAATTACAATGAAAGCGATGACACACCAAATGACGTTACGCAAAAGGAGTGGTCTAAATTGCGCAAAAGCAGTGGTCTAAATTGCGCAAAGCAAAGGCTAGCATAACGAAGAGGAGATTGGTTACAACACATGTACAGTGGGATTGGATGAACGAATATACTAACGAATCCAGAACAATGGCTGTAGATACTGGTAGAAATAAGATTTATTAATAAATGTTATTCCATGGAGTACGTTGTTTTGTATATATACATATATATATATATTTATATATATATATATATATATATATATATGTTTTTGCGTGATGTGTTAGTATGTGTTTGTGTGTTTGTGAATATGTAAAATAACATGTGCAACTGCATTTTTGCTTTGCTATTTTTGCCTTGATTTATTATGTAAATTCAATACAAACTTGGTTTTATATTGTTTTAACAAGGTCATTTATAACGAGCCAAATATTTCAGTCGCGATGGTATCTAATAAGACAGCATAATTTATGCAATCATAGTTTTATAATGCACGTCACTCCCTTATTTGTGCGACTATTACACGAGATCAGAAGAGGACTTCGGGGACTTCAAGCCTAATCCGAAATATTTTCTTTAGAATAAATCTCAATATAATGTTTAAAGAAGCTATGCTCCCTAAAAAAGAATTGTCCTTCGTAGTTATATAATATTATTTCACTTCTCCTAATCATGCATTTTTCAAAATTAAACTAAATTTACCTTGACGTATACCTTTTTATTTTTGAATGACCTTTAAACTTAGTCAAAAAATTTTGGATGTTTAATCCACCAAAAGTCAGAAGGCTTTATAGCCAAATTATAAGTGATTAAATTTTAAAGCAGTTTCTGATGTAAATTCAGATTTGCTATTTACTGTGCAGCTTAGGCGACACATTAATTTGACTTCTCAAAAAAGAATTAAAGTGTAAAAGTTGAGAATTGCTAACTTACGTTACAGTTCTTTTATCTTCGAACTAGCAATAATCTGTATACTAACTAAACCGTCCTCCATTTCTTATGTTTGATCATTTTGTTTAAATTAATAAAATAATTAACGATAAAATTTTTAAAAAAAACTATTGGTTACTTTTTCAAAATTATTGTAAGAAAGAAATTTGTCCAATTATTTTAAACAAATAACAATAACTTACAACTAAACAGTTGTTTTCTTTTTTAATTTAAGTTTAGAAATTCTGTAAACCAAATATAGCATTTTTCTAAATGCAAATATTTGATAATTTACACATTATTGCTTATCATTGTATCCACCTATTTATTGATAAATATTGCTCACTGACATGCTTAATTTCGGTTCATATTATATATGTTGAATTTATAATTTTAGCTTCATTAAATTTTGTACAGCATTTAGCTATTTAGATTTTCTGATTTTATTCTAAATTATTGAGTTTTTCTTTATTTGCATTACATGGTGTTAAGTAAAGTTAAACAGAATAAAATTCTCTGACGAACTAACGTAGTGTATAATACAAAACAAAACATTATTTTCGCTAGGTATTTAAAATGTCTAATGTAAACATCTAAATTAAGATAGGAAACCAAAAAATACCAAAGTAAACTGTATAAAATAAAAATTTTATTTTCGACAATATAACTAGTTATACTTAATTAGAAAATCTTCTTCCTGCACAACTTTCTAATAAGAAAAATATTTTTGTTAAATTAGGCTTACCGAGGCGAACATAAAAGTCTCTTTGGTGTACTCGTCTGAAGGCGACAGTAAAGCTGCCAGATTTGCACTACTTTGGTGGCAATTAGTGTTAATCTTTCTAGAATTCTGCTGTTGGTGGCAAGCACCCGACGCGATATTAGAATACTGACTGTCCTTCACGTTGCAGTTGGACTGAACTATATCTCTGAGATGAAAATTTGAGAAAGACATAATAGGTGTGTGTAGGAAAACGTCGTTTTAACGAATTAACGCTAGTAACATTTATTTAGTGCAAGAAAAATAATTATCTCATCGTAAAGAAATAATGTAGATTAAATTTCCTATAAAGTCAAATGCTTTATTATGCGTCGTTATGAATGTGTGTTTCGCTGAATATTAGTAATTTCAATATTCCCCCTTTCACTTAACTATACTTAGTGCCAGATAAAAGAAATATACCTTTATATATAGTTGAACCTGTCTTACAGTTTGCCTCTTCAATACTGGTGAGGCAAATTGACTAAACATAAACTTAGATGAGTCAAAACGTTTCTTAGTCAAATCCAGAGTACTACATGTCATAGTGATCTTCAGAAACGCGGAGGAAATTATGAACAACAGATTAAACTCCTTGCAGAAATTAGCATTTATAGTAAATAATGTATGACAGACAGTTTACTAGGCAGTCAAAAAACGTATCCTTTTTATAGTTTTGAGAAAACGAAAGTTCACAATAAAATAAATTCGCGCTACACAAGTGAATTTAATGCCAAAATTGTCAAATTAAATAAGACTTCAAAATTACAATTTGTGCTGGCATAACTGACGAACTTAACTTTTTCGCAAAATAATTTTAAATTTACGCCACGTGTTTGAAATCTTTAAAAAGTGATATTCTTGTTACAGAATAGAAACAATGCAGCTGACATTTCCAATAAAGTGCAACATATGCCAGGTCACTGGTGTTCGAACTGAAAATATGATTCTGCTAACCTAATATTTTAATTTTGCTACGTTGTGCGACGAATGAAATAGAAGGGCATCGGAGTTTAGCTGATATATTCAAACTTGATGTTAAAACTATTTATCACCACCTGCGTACTGATCTGCTCTTTACATGTACGTTCAAATTTTATTTGGATTTACCTAGATCAAGCATTAATGAAATAAACCGATATATATATATATATATATATATATATATATATATAACAATAACAATAAAACAGTATATTTTTCCATGCAAATCAAGTCTGCTTAATTAAAGAAATAAACAAATTCCATCAACCCTCTCTTTGTGCAAAGAATTTCAAGGATATTAGAAATAAGAACGGTTTCTTTCTCATATTATTTGCAAGTATCTATACTTGAATATATATATATATATATATATATATATATATATATTATATAGTCTTTTCGCATGATGTTCTTTCCAGGTGTTCTGAAGAAAGATAAAAAATAACAATATTAAAGTAAAAGGAAATTTATATAACGCCTTAAGTTTTGTGTGATTTATTGTGGACTGACATTGACTAGGTTATGGAATAAAAGCATTAGCTAAAACCGATATTTATTTTGACGTAATATTTGAATTGCTATTTAAACAAGCATCCGACTTCGATTCTACATGTATTGACTATGTATATTTGGTTTAAATCCATTTTAGTTGATCATGCTTCATATCTGATATAGTCCAAATGCGCAGAAGCGCATGCATTCACAAAATGACATTTAAATGCGTTTAAAGATATCGGAATAAATGCAGACATCAAAATACTACGCGCTGATAAACGCAAGAGCGATTTTTAATGGACAAATCTGACTATATACAAAGTATTGTGAAAAAGTTGAATGACAATGGAAACTTCATGCGTCTGTAGGGTACGTCAGATGAAATAGACGAAGGTGAGCGCAAATTTGCAAATAAAATTAAGATCTTAACAGATTCCGGTTTAATTAATGAGGCCGTTGCACAGTAGTTCAAATCAAATGGATTATCTACACCGAAAATGTACGGACTATCAAAAAAGAAAAAATTTGTCTTATGAGACAGATATTATTAATGGTCAATTCTCTGTTACATACATTGGATAAATGGTTCGTTCGTATATTGGAACCATATCACAAACTATTGTATAATTATTCATTTCACGATTCCTTTGATTCTGTTAACGGAATTTAAGATACAAATGTTAAATAAACAAGATTATGGTGTATTTTTATGTTACATTGTTATTTACAACTCTTACAATTGAAGGAACCATTGACATCACATTTTAGGCGGTTGACAAAATATGTTACCATCTCGGAAGCCCAGGTCGTACTATACGTAATTTTATTTTTTATGCGCGAAAAATGCACGGATTGTTTTTAATATAAGTATCAATCAACAATTTGATTGTGTGGCATTGGAGAGCCCCTATCTCCAGTGTTGGCTGAGACTTTCTTGGCTATCCTGGGAACACATAATTAAAAATATTTATATAAGGAAATTTGGACAATAAATACGTCGTATTGATGATATTTACTATCCTCTTAAAGACAGGCAGCAATCACGATTACCACTTCACAAATTCCATAAAGGTATAAAGATATCAGTTTCATGTCAGAGCATGAGAAAGATGATATTCTGCCTTTCTTAAATGTACAACTGAAGAAAAATGATACTAATAGATTAAATAAAACGATTAACCATAAACCAACCTGTCTGCACATTATTTGCATTATGGCATTTTCGTGCCTTTTCAATATAATTTATCAACATTTCGCGGCTGTTTTTTTCCAAAGAAATAACAGATCGATCAATCGATATTAAATAAGGGATGAATATACTAAAACAGCAAACCGTCAAATGTCTAATGTTTATCATAGTAAATAGATTGAGTCAAATATTAAAGGGGAAATTAAAAGAAACAAACGTATTAAGGACCAGAAGAGGAAGCAATTTACTTGATCGTAACATTTAAGGGTGTTGCTGTTTTCCCACATAGCAAAATAATTAATTTGAAATGAAAATAACAAGCCCATTTAATGCGGATAAAGGACGATCATTATAAGCTCACACACTTGTCTTGACCAGTAATTTAACAGAAACAGCTGTTAATGTCTACCTCCAAGAACATTTACCAGCATACATGCACAATTTGTCAATCAACTTACATGGGCCGATCGACCAGACCGTTATTTTCGCGAAGGAAGAAACAAAGCAATTCAAAGGTCTGTACAAAATCAAATAGCGAATACACGTTTGCATATGCGCAATATATGGCTGAAACCACTCACGTATGTTCTCAAAACGTAGTATTTTAGATAATTACTAAATGGAATAACAGAAATAAGATAGCCACATACGTCACTTTATGGATAATCAAAGTGCAGCCGGATTTATGGAAACAGATAAAACATGTTTGTAGTTATGTTATGTTTATAATTATATATATGTACATTTCAGATACTTAGAAAGAATGTGAGAAAGAAACAGTTAGCGTATCTGATGAAATTTACTTTTATTTTTGCACAAGGAAAACGTTACTATGAATTTTATAAAGACTCACATTTTATAAAATACACAAATACTGTTTAATTTAAGCAGTCGCACTTAATAGCTATTCTACAGTTATTTTCACATTAGTTTAGCAATTCTGTATGAATGGTTAAATTAAATGTAGCGGGCGGTTTACTCTTTTTACAATTTATATTACTAGACTCTCATGTGATGATTGTGAAAGTAATTATCTTCATATTTCAGAAAATATACAGATCTTTTTCTAATCAGTTAGAATAAAATATAAACATATAAGTGTATGAACAGTAGCTCTGGTTTTTTTAAATCATAGTCTGCAAATTTCCAACTGATAACCAATATTCGGATTTCTGTCTTGACCCTGATAATGGGAAAAAAAGAGACCAAGCAAAATAGTTCGTAGAAATGACGGTAATGTAATTGGGCTGCACAAATCAAAAAATGAAATATCGGATACATCTTCATATTCATTGTACATACGCGAATTAACCATAGAAATTTATTTTCCACTAAAAAACAGAAGCCAATAAAATCTAGCGCAATGCAAATTTTATCTGCAGTTAACACAAAATTTCAGTCCACTTAGGCGCAACAGAGTCCATTCGTTAATAATTCTTCTCTCACGGCTAACCGTCTATTCAACGTTAATTTGCTAACATATTTTTTTAAACCTTTGTCTCTTTCAACACCACTTGAACATAAGATTGTCGGGTTATTCATAATCTGAGTAACATTATTTTATTATAATTAACCAATAGCCTAATTTTTTTTAAATAGAAATTTATTTACGCTCAGGGTTCAATTGTAAATAATATACTGCAAATTATATAATCAGTTTAAATCCTTCATGGTGTTCATAATGCGTGCAACAACTTTGGTCAAAATAATCTTGGTTACTTATTAGTTTAAACCTCCAGATGATTTGAAATAGAAAAATGCAGTGAACTGCACATTAAGAGCGAACGTGAGTGAGGAAGAGTGGAAATCGTAAATCTAGTGTATTAAGTCGATGGATAATTTCGGATTTGTGCATTAAAAACATGGTTTATTTGTAATTATTTTCAAACAGAGATTTATTACAGTGTACGTCATTTGTAACTTAGTGTTTTTGTACATTTGTCCAACACAGCTAATTATCTAGTTTATATAACTAGACGAACATTGTTTCGTAGGAAATGATAACAATTGTTTAAATCAAAAGTGCGATCTTTATGTAAACACTAGTCCCATTATATCCATTTATTTGGCATAATAAATTAACATTTTTATAATTTTGGAAAGGCAATTCATTCAGTATACCAGTTTTGTACTTATAGGGAACTCACCACCTACTGTACAGATTTGGCTGCGGATAGATTCGAGCCTCATTTAAAAACTTACCCAAAAGAAATTCAAGTTTCAAAACCTAATACATAAACAAAAGATGAAACATTATAATTAGGTTACTGTCACAACCCGATTCAGCTTTCTTAAATTTTGGCAAATCTCCGATAGATTCCGAAGTAGACGTACTCAGGTTCAAACTTTGTCTACAGCAATTTCTGGGTGTTACGTGAAGAGCTCCCAATAAGAAGGAATTCAGTCTACTGGATAGAATGACTCTTCTCAAATAAACAACGCTAAAATTTATAACGAAAACTACCTGTGCCGAATGGGACTGGTGTTTATATGAAGATCACAAACTTGATTTTAATAATTATCTATTTTTTACTGGTTTTAAGATCTAAACAAAGGTTAGAAGTCTATATATATTTTGTTGAGATGTTTCAAATTTTGAAAATTTTTGTGACAAATTACTAATTTCTTCTTTTTGTTATAGATATCATTATATATAATATATTTTCATATGATGGTTCAGCTCTATTTACATACTGGCCGCAATTAGAAATTTTATTGCAGACTAATCTAACTATAGACAAATTTTAAGCACTATTAATGAATAAAAGTTATCTTATTATTATTATCAAACAGCGGCTTTTACAAATTTTCGATATTTGCTAGAATAAATTTGTTGAATGAACTCTAATTTTTTTAAATAAAGCTCGATTTCATCCCATGAGAGTTAACATAAAAGCCAAAATTGGATTACGTTGCTCTTCAGTCATAGTGTCTTAATGGATATCAGTCATCTCAGTGCTAGCATATTGAGAAGAAAAATAAATGAGCTGGTAAAATTTATGCACGATTGTGCATTCATTCTTTGTACTGAATGTAATAAACTGTGCTTATTTCCTGTAAACGCACTAAACTGCTTTAAAAAAATATTCAATGATGTATACCAGCAATAATTAAAATCCTTTGCAACTGATAGCCTAAACAGTTAGATACTGTTTCTAGTGGAGAACTAATATATATATATATATATATATATATATATATATATATATATATATATATATATATATATATATATATATATATCATATTGTATTAGGTATTGCACAGGTATTAACAAATAAGTTCAACTATGATATAAATAATAAACCAAACAGAGCATGTTCGTAAAGTATTATATCGTGGACATTTGTTTTGTGTTTACTGGCGACTCATCAGTAGGAGCCTGTATTACGACGTTTAACCACTAAATATTTAGATAAGGTACGTTGGAAAAGAGGACAGTAAAATTTTCTATACGAATGTGTAACCTTTAATTAATGATTTAAATTCACAAAATTATGTTATATATATTAATTTGAAGATTTAATTTTAAAAATAACAAAATTAACAACTTTTTACATTTATAAAGCGATTCGTTCATGAGAAAATCACAATTTAATGCAAATATTTTTGGGTGAAGTGTTTTGTTGAGTGGATAACGAAAGAGAACAATTATAACAACACATTTCACATAGAAATTTATGTGAAATATTGCATTAATGTCAATATATCCTACCTTTTATCGATATTTATGGAATTTTCATACTGATTAACACCAGTCAATGCATCATCAGAAAAGCTCAACTGCTTATATGCGACAGACTGCAATGGGTGGTTGGATACATTTGAAGAAGCATCATTCGTAGTAGGGCCTCCACTTGACGTGACCCATTTTTCCGCCAACCAAACCAGACAATGCCTCAGCAACTCTTTGAAGGCCGTTCTCTTATCAAAATTTATGGCTAAACAGGAAAAAATACATATTAAGCTAAATTAAGTTTCCAAATTAGCAAATTTAACGTCCTTCTAATTTTGTAGAAACAATGAAATGAAACTAAGATTGAAGCAATCGAATAAACTTATTAGTTCTGTTACAACTGTTTTATGTATCATTTCTCCTTCAATAAATACAATTTAAGATGGAGAAAATTGTAAACTATATAGTCTTTAAATTATGATAGTGAAATCAAAATTGCTGTATCCAATAAAGGAAGCAAATTAAATTGATTTAAGTACACGAAGAAGAAATTAAAATGTTTATCAAAATTTTATCTATTGCTAAGCGTTACTCTGGTATAATATTCGCTAAATTTCTCTTTAATCGCAAACAATAAATCAACCTCCCTTAAAATTCAGGACGCACATGATAGTGCTGGTTTATCTCAGAAGAATCCTTGCGATGCTTTTTAAATTTACCTATAATTGAATAAACAGATATGAGTAATTTCTGATTTTCTTTTTCCTTTTGCATAAATTCAAATTAGAAAGCAAATTTAAACATTCAACGTGTTCTTAGATGATGTTAACAAATTTTTTAAATCAAGATTTCTTACCCGAGGTCAAAACCTTTTCCATTTGATTTACCCAGTGGCAGAATCAGCAAAAGCAATCACCGTCGCAAACTAAAATGATATTTTTGTGAGCACGGGGACATATTGGCTAACGAGGAGCAAATCTCAATGCACATATATAACAGTGGAGCAATAATTGCAAAACTATTAAAGGCGATAAAATTAAACAATAATTGATTGCGCTGGTGGTCGTAAAAATTCTTTAAACGAAGTTTGCAAGCTTGAAGTAAAACCTAATTCCATTTTATTAAATGAATCGTCGAACAACATAGCAAAACTACCGCCAGTGTCACGCTGTTTAATCCTCATTTGCGAATTGAGTGTCTTGTATTGATAACTACCATAGAAGTAATAAACGCGTTATTCACTACGAGACATGGCAATTTCGCTTCGTTCAGTGAATTGGTGATTAAAATTTGATGAGTTTTTATCTCAAGCGCACAAACTCGGTTTAAAGAAGTTAATAATATGGTTATATGTGGATAAATTAATAAAATTTTCTTCCTCCAAATTTGAAAATGTATTCTATTTCAAGTACATGTGCATTAACGTTAGTGAAACCTACATAAATACATTTGCCACTCATCATCAAAGTATCTCCAAAGAATTTTTCCTTGGTGAGAGATATTTACGATATGTACAAAAATTGTATTTCGATAATCATGAAGCGCGTAAAAACAACTTTATTAACGCTAATTTTTTTTAAATCAGTATATTTTTATGTTTTTCAAAGTCAACCTCTCTGGCTGAAATGAATCAAAGGAGACAAACCGACAGAATAATTTACTTAGATAAAACGTACCTACATATATATCTGAAGATTAGAGGACACAAGAGGATCTGACCGGTAATTATAGCATGAATTTCGTCCGGTCTAATGAGGTATTCTAATCATTCATGTCATTTGAAACGTCAAGTGTGGTTCTACTTTGCAGAAAGACTAAGTGGTGAATGTTTGGTGTCGAAATGCTGCAATATACTTAAGCTATTTGCACCTGGACTCGTCAGCTAAGTTTGACAGAATATTTAAGAGAAGAAATACACTGAATACAAAATCTGTCCTCTAGGAATGCGCAAAAAGCGTTCTTTTGCAGCCCGAATGTAACTCTGAATAACACTAACCATAATTAATTTATATTATTTAGTCGATGTGAAAGATAAAATTGACCGCCTTACCCACTTAGTAGTGCATGATGTATGAATTAAATCGAGTTATTGCAGACACATTTATTTATAATTTCACTTGTTTGCTTTTAATTTCCATTTGTTCGCGATCTAATAATAAAATACTTTAGATGCTAGGGATATTATGGACTTGGATTAAATCACTGAGCTCAATGTCAATTAACCAAATGCTTAGACTAGTCAAATTATTGTACATAAGTTAAGCTGGATTAGTTCTTCACGTAAGTGTTTTTATGTTAAAACATTAAAACATATTGAGAGACAATGATCTCTACCAAGTACGTATAAAATATGAATTTGAGATATTTTTCTATTTAAAACTAGACTGTATGTTCCAACGATTATAACAGAACTGGTTATAACATCATTATCTACGCATTACAGGCTTCACACATCTAGTACCACAAACTCTTCTCAAACTAGAAAACGCTGGCTTAAATAATTGTGGTCGATGATGTCCCTAGCTCAGGAGCTATTGGTTATAAGTATGCTCAAGTTAGGCGCTTACGCAACGCAGACTTTCATCTAGGTGGCTGATACATTTTAAACCCAATATACAGCGATAATAGTGAACCGAATGACCCTCATGTATAAGTTCGAGTTTAGTTTGGCTTCAAGGTGCCTGGGTGCTGATTAGTCGAAGATATTATACGCTGCCTGGTAATTGACCACTGTGGTTTGAGATGCATGACGAATATAGCTTACTGAGAACATATCCTTAATGATGAACTACATAGATTCTCTTTTCCATCGAAAAAAGTGTTCCTCGCTAGAAAAGCAATATAGGCTTGATCACGCTTTATGCGTACCCTCAAATCGATTACTCAATAGGACATTATTCCTTTTCGTCAGCACCAGATTAACGCTAGAAATCATTCGGACATATTTTCAAAAGTCCGAAAAAACTTAAGTCTACAGGAATCAAGCTGTATAGTATAGAACCCGTTCTTCTACAAGAATAGGGCCCACATGCCTATATTAGTTCACGGTTGGAAACCCTGTGCAACACAGCATAAAATCAAACCCAGTATATATGTTTTTGCAGACATTTTGTACAAGTATTTTCTTCTTAAGTTAAGCTTCTTCTTATTTCGTGTTTATTTAAGAAACTGAGACACACAAGGATGGCTTATTGCCAAAATCGCCTTGCCTTAAAGCAGATTTGACAATAATTTTGTTGTGGAGAAATCTAGATTGCCACATTTCTATGCGTTACCTAGGTAAGAGTCTG
The DNA here is from genome assembly GCA_029291075.1 of Eudiplozoon nipponicum. Taxonomy (NCBI): domain Eukaryota; kingdom Metazoa; phylum Platyhelminthes; class Monogenea; order Mazocraeidea; family Diplozoidae; genus Eudiplozoon; species Eudiplozoon nipponicum. The sequence continues at coordinate 58,679 of JAQBSW010002226.1, forward strand.
CATGTGAACTAGATTCTCTCTTTCATAAATCAATCCCTTTACGACTTTATTTTGTTTTAAATGTATTTTGTCGGTAATGAACTTGAACGTTACAAGATAAGTAGTAATTTACATTAAAATTAGATAAATTAAAGTGTTATGAGAAATCCTATATATGATTTAACTTATCTAATACTTTATCTTAAGTATACCAAATTTTATTTACTAAAACAATTCAATCAACACAAAACTCTAAGAGTTCAAATTTAATGAGGCTTAAATAAAATCAACAGTGGCTACAAATTCATCTACGTATTGACAATGAACCCGTTATTTAAAGCAGAAAGCAAGAAATGCCTTAAAAGAAAATTAAAATAGTTTGGCCTCATTATTCAAAAGCCCCGTAATATTATAATATGATAATGAAATTTCGTGAGCTCTACATTTCGATTACTTGTTTTATTTTATAGATACTTTTACTCAAAAGATCATTCCACGTCGTTTTAGCTCAACTCGGGTACTATCATAGTCCAGTAGACACAAGCCAACTCACAAACGTAAGGTCGATTTATCAATTACTTCGACTGTTACAAAACTAAAATTAACTGTTATATTAATGCATCAAATTTTATTTAAATAGCTCATATCGTCACACATACACTAGACGTATGCGCGAATAACGAAAAAAGTTCTTAAAGTATTTCCAGGAACGTTTGCAAGCTAATTGTATGATATCTCATTAATGTGTGGCGTTTACGAGTTTACTAATAATTAAAGCTGCAGAGTAGCATATCGATACCTTAATCAAGCTCTGTATAAGTAATTTACTCTAAAGTAATTTATGGCATATTTTGTTAACAATCCGTAAGGCCAATATATTTTCATTAGTGTATATGACTGAGCCGTCACAATAAAGACGGATTGGTAAGTATTTGAGGTTTCAGTTTATTCAAGCTCATTTATGTCATGTATTTCTCTCAGTTTAAATGTTTTCTGCATGCGCCTGAAATGTTGGTATAATTAACATACATCATAGTACTCGTGACTTTAGTGTAGAGTGGCCATGCTTAAGGAATTTCAATTTCTGCTGCCTTCCTTAAGTTCCACTATGGGATGATATTAATAATGAAGAAACTATACTCTACTATTGATTCTTCAAGGGCTATAGAAGTAGACGTTATTTAGTATTAATCACAAAATGCAAATAAAGATACAACATGCAAATCTATCAAGCAAACAGTAAGTTGTAGACAAGATTAAGTTGTTGATTTATACTTATTCAATTGAACGCACTATTAATCATAGACAAGTCTCCAAGTGAGAATACGCTTACAACTGTATCGACTTTGCAATTGACCTTTTTTCATTTCTGCTAAGCATGATTTACTTAAATATGTACATGAGAGAATTTTCTTGAAGCACAAATGCTTTCATACATACATACTTGAGTCAAAAGTTTTGGTCTAGTCATTTGCATTTGTAAATTAGAACACCTAAAAGCGATTTAAAATGCTAAACAATGACTAAATTTCTTTCAAAATTTATACACCACTATTTAAAAAAGTCACCATATAATGATATATTTATTTATGCATATGCATAACTATTTGAATGTGATATTTTCCATTGATTTTTCTGTAGCTTCATACCTACGAAGCAGGATTAGAACAATAAGATCTGATGACATTTACTTACACATGTACATCTAATAGTCACGGGAACGTTATAACAAAAAATACATTGTGATATAGAAATACAAGAAACTGTTGATGTATCATTTATGACATACTGAATAAATAATACAAATGTAAGAGAAGTCGAGTAATAATTGATTATTGGCGCTATACGTTATTAAGTATCAGGTGGTAGCGGCATTATAAAAAATTTAAAATTCTCCAACACAATCACTCGGTTTGTTGTAAAGACACTTTGTATAACCAATGGATAGTAAATTTTGATTATTTAACAGAGATCTTTGCAAATACTTCGCCCGTTAGGCACTTATTCAAGTTACAAAACAATATTTTATTCCTATTGCTGAAATAATAATTGTATACAAAGTAGTGTGGGCCCAATAATGGATAAATAAATTTGATAAAAAACTTATGATATTATTTCATAAATAATGTTATATTTTTCTGTACTTTATATTTGTGCTTGTTTGAGAAAACAAAACATCAATTGTCATATCACACTACGCAGACCATGAAAAGTCGTAGTTCTCGATAAAAACTACAGGAAATCAGGATATTCAGTCAAATTTTTCAGAATGCCTGTATTTTGCCGTTTATTGGGGTAAAATGTAAAACAGGTAGCAACAATTCCCAATGCCGCAACATACGGTGTTGTTTCTGTGAAATACGGTCAATAAACGAGTCGCGAAATGATTCATAACATTTTAAGCCAGAGTTTTGATAACTGCCGGTGATAGGGAATGGATTTATTTAATTAGTTTTATGTTTTTTGATAAGGAAGCAGAAATACTATAGATTCTTGAAGGAGTTGCATTGATGCGCACCTGGAATAATTGTAATTACCTGATCTGCGTTTTGACTAATTCTATAGATTTTTTGAGCAGTGTTAAAGCCATAGAGCGAGAAATAAATAATCTTAGAATATAAAGCGCCTAATTTTAGAAATAAACAGAGATTATCTAAATCCTGAGCTACTTAATAGATAAAGAATAAAGCGATCGCGAAAAAGGAAATCGTCGGAAAATATGAATGTCAGATATGTTGTTTTATATACGCTTAAACAATTCATAACATGAATTAAATTAAACTTTAAATGGATTAGACCTTTTCCTTTTTAACATTTAGCATTATGGTAAGTTAATGCAATACAATATCTTTAAGATTATAAGACATCTGTATCTGTTCTATGCACAAGGTGGAACAATTTTTGAATCACAGAAGCGCAAAAATATTTTCTTGCAATATTTGCCTCTTTATTCGGGAGTATTCAGGTTTTATATAATCAATGAAAGTAAGAGGTGAAATCCGACGAAGCCAAGAAATTAATCACAGCTTAATTTAAAGGTTTTGTAAAAATTCCGTATTTCGCACAAACTGCTTCATTTTAACTAACATTAAAAGTGGACCTTTATCACCTCATCAATGCAAACGACTGCTGCATGTTTGAAGTTGCACAGCATATTTTACTGTCTCGAATATAAAACATAATGCCTCGTAGTAATTATTTTGAACACAGGGCAGGAAAAAATTCATTTCATGATAAAAATGAAACTAATATATTTACTAATTTGAAGCATAAAATAATTCAAAATTTATCTATATATTAATATAATTTTGTGACGGTTTCGTCAGTATTCACTAAACATAACCTATACGGTAAATACAATTTATCTTATAGATTAGCTTCGTTATAAGTAGGTGCCCATTTAAGTGGGCACACAGCAGTTGCTTCGTGAAATTATTTTTTGTTGCGGAAGACTGGTTAAAGAAATTTGATAATGTAATATTCTGTATATAAGTGAGTATATGACTTTAAATTTCCTTTAGTATGTGGTAGACGTTGCGCATTGGATAGAAAACTAAACTAAGTTTTAAACGTTTCCGAGTAGAGGCCAATATGCGGTATACTCCAAACAGTACTAAACGAATTCTAAATAGCGGCGAAACCGATCTAATTATTAGACATTGTGTACGTAGTAACAAAATAGTTCAAATAGGACCATAATGATTAGCCAGAGTTAGCATGCAATAAGGTATAACCTCATGTAAATATGTGTTTGGTGTTTACTGTTGACACCTCAGTAGTAGATGGTACTACTAGTAAAGGAGATAACTTCATACGAAGTCTTCAACAACGCAAATTCAGAACTAACACATTTTATATAATATATACTGAGCCTGTAAATGGTACGAACACAATAGTTTTTAAAATGTCGGACATTAAAATGGTCCCGATAAAATTTTTGGCAATGTGAATTGAAATTCATACAAAATTAAATCATATGATTTAAAGTTAATATATATATATATATATATATATATATATATATATATATATATACATATATATATTAAAAGGGGAGACAAAGGAAAAATTATTTCTATTAGTTTGTTTTTAAAAAATTCAACTCACTCAGAATTATAGTCGAAAGGTACATTTGTGTCGAAAACGTCGATATCTCTTGAGTTAAAAGCCTATTCAAATTTAAAATTAAATATGTACATTAATAAAACAATCTAATTACAAATTTTTGCCGTCCATTTTTTGCTGACTAATTTGCACAAAAATAACATTATTTCACAAGAAGTGGGTAAAACGTCAGTTTTACCTTGCAAAAATAACAACATTGATTCTATTTCTTGTGCTGATATTTCGACTTCGATTACCAGAAGTCATTCTCAGAACTTATCGATAGTCTATGATTTTCTATCCAAATAAAAACTAAAGCAGAAAACTTCTTTGGCACCTAACTTATAATTCCATTCAGCAGCGGTTTCGATGGAAATGAAGATAAATTACGTGACTCAGAAAAAATGAAGTGGGCTCAATTTCCAGCCGCGTTAACCCTGCCAGCAACATTTAGTGCCTTAAAAGTTCGAAACTGGTCTAGTTTATGAGTCACATTTGCAGTTCTATGCCTTGTTCAATTTACATAATAAAAAGTTAAGTAATAATTCGTTGTCTTTATAATTTATTTCAAAATAACATTCAAACGTAATGTTGATTCTGCTTAAAAAGGATAAATGAGTGTCCGGCTGACATGTAGGGTTGAAAACTATGCTCAGGAGATTTATCCTAAAGAAAAGGTGATCAAAATCACTAATTAGTGCACAACTTCACATTATGTGCACTGTGCGGCTTTGGTGTTTTATTGGATGAGTTACGAGATAGTGAACCGATAATAATCCTGTTTTGGAATCTTTGGAAACTACTAAAGAAATATATGACGAGATGGGTGTAATTGATCAATAGCTTTTGCCAACTTCTGTAATTTTCAGTTTGTACCATCAATATATATGTGATAAAATCCGGTACTTTTACTCAGATTAATTATCACTACCAAAAGTGAAAGTGGTTCAAATTCATGATGTCAGTACGTCAGATCGAAAGTAAACTTAAAAATGTTCCAGCTGAAGTAGAATCCTACCAAAAACATAAGTTGGTGTACCAAAGTATAGCTGCATTAGTGTACGCGATGGGCTGCGTGCAACTGAACCAAATGCTCTGCATTCAATTTATGCAAATTAATGTTGGAAAAAATTGATGATTACCTATTACAAATGCACACGTTTTAGCTCAGAAAGTAAATTTATCAGATTATTCGATATTGAGTCTATAACAACAATATATGTGTAGTTAGATCCTGTTGTATTTCTTTATTATGATCGAGGTTGGCAATTTGGCAAGTTAGTTGAATGCGATACTCGAGAGACCTCACCTAGAGAAAGACTAACAGAATTTTAAAAATTTTGGTATGTGACTTAAACATGTGTCTTTTGTGCGACCTTGGTGGTGCATGGAATGCATTGCAAGCCCCCGAACAAAATACCCAAGGTTTATATCGCAGCTAGGATTGTTCTATCAATATATAACTGTAGGCATAGAAATTTCCGGCCTGACAACCAACGGATACATGTTATTCAGCTTGAATAAGCTAGCATAAATCTGGCCTGATCTAATGGGATACAGTTATCATCCTAGTTTATATGAAACACTGAGTTTGATCTAACTACGCAGTAAAACTTATTCTTAATGAGTAATGACAGAATTAGAGCAAGCGTGTCAGGTGCAAAGTGTAGGCTTCGGCTGCTGAAGGAAACTATAGCCACTGACATCTGGGCAGTTATTGCTCATCAGCCTTGGTTGGCAGACTATATAGGAGAAGAAAGGCTCCGAATAAAAGCCATCCACACTGGAAATAGGCGATCTAGTGACATTTTTTAAGCCCAACTATAATTATGAACTATACGAATTACAATGAATACATACTTTATCGACCGTCGTGTAGTATAAATACAGTCGCCTTATTTGCTGAGTCGTGCAGCGAGGATAAGTGAAATCAGGCGATATTAGAAATATGCATATCCGATTGTGAAGCTTTCCTTTTCCTTCCTCTCAATCTAACAATGACAGCTCTTTTTGATTGCATGTATATGGCCAGTGTTAACAATATTACTTTGTCCAATATAGAATTGCCAAATATCTAAAATTGTTTAAGTACACTGCCATTCATTAAACCTAGTTTAGGCTTTGACGTCAATGCATTTAATGTGTGAATATTAAAAAACCTGGACAGTAAGGAGCTCTTGCGCGTATGTTCAAAATATTAGAAATAGATATATTATGTGTATCTGAAACTTAGAATAACGGATACTACGCGCATTACAGAACTGGGCACATCATTCTTATCAACGCTTTATCTGCTTCGTAACCCTGGTTCCACGGATTTTTTCCTAGTCAGTAAATGGAGTGTCGGTATTTTTCTTAGCTCACAAGCTAAATCTTGCTTAACTGAATGGATTCCTGTAAATAGCCGACTTTTTGCGGCAAGTTTAAATACATTAACTAAAATAAATGCAAAATATCTTATTCAATGTAGCATGTTTGTTTGATTTGCATATACGCCTTATGATTGTAGCATAAACGTGAGCAAGAACACTTTTTACTGCGTACTAAGCTCCGTAATATGTAGAGTAAGAAGTTAAGATATAACCTTAGTTATGAGTGTCAAGAATGCTCAAAATTGGCGTTTAAGTAGCGCAAATTTTCATTCAGGTGGAAGATACACTTTAAGCTTGAAGCGCAACGATAATGGTGAGGGTTGTCGGATAGCTTGCGTAACTTAGATGAAATTTAAGTAACACAAACATGAGACGTATTGTAAAACCGTGTGACAGTTGTCGCCTTTTAACCTTTGGACAACTTTGGACTTAAATAGATCATGTACTAATCAGTTATTTATGGATTGGTTTCATCCAGGATTGTCGTTCGTTTTGGAACACTTATGTCGACTCGGACCACGCATTTATCCGTTGTAAATTTGCTTTAAAGTTTTCCGGAATTATAAATAAAATAAATTCCAAATATATATATATATATATATATATATATATATATATATATATAATGAAACTCGAACAACCGTCCTTCCGACAAAAATATGAAGACATTCTAAAATCAAAGTTAACTAGTCTTGATGGCGAGAATTCCAATTCACTTCTGAAGAAGGTAAGTTTCATTATGCAATATGTAGGTAATACTGTACGTGGCATTGTAGGTTCTGCAGAATTGATCATGGGCTTCTTTCAAATTTATGGAGACTTTAGAATCTAGACGGTTGCGGTGTATTTCTAATCTTTGCCAACTGTATTTAAACCTATTTTTTTCTAATTTTCTTTGAAGTAATCAGTTAGTCATGCCCAAACAGCATACGGAACAGGTATTATGTTATACTAAATCATCAGTGAGCAAGTCGATGCATATAATAGAAATTTTATAAATTCTAAATAACAAAAAGACTTACCAACGAGAAATTTTTACACACACACACACACTTCTAATGGCTACCGCAAAACATTAATTTAAATAACATTTTTAAATTATAACTTTTGATCAATATAATTGTGGTCAAATTTTCGGATACTTCTTGAAGAAAAAAAAGAAGAAAGGAAATTTAAAAAGTTAATCTCTAGATATATTTATTTTAAATAAATGATTTCAAATATTTTTCAAAATCTATTCATATTTTCTTTCTAAAAATTGGTTTACTTAATTGTTTATTTGTGTGACTTCTTTTTGATTTCTGGCACAACAGCCAATTCTAATTACTTGCTGAAAGGCTATAATCGCAATTAATATGACCTAAATTTTATAAATGTCAACTGACCGTACAATAAAATTATGTAGCTGATATTGTATCAAGAAAATTATATATATATATATATATATATATATATATATATATATATATATATATATATATATATAGGGCTACTTGGAGTGAAGTTGCATTATGTTGAAGTTTTTTGTGTATAATCTGGCATTAAATATTTAATTTTCAAAAACTACTTCATATGGCATTTAGTAACATTATTACTTCTCTGAGTTGAAAGAAACCTCTGTTTTCAATTAAATGCATAAATAAATTCAACAATAAATGTACTCATCTATTATAATTTAAATTTGCGAGCCAACGAGGCCATTTTGCTTATCGTTTAGCAAGCCAGATAGTAGCAAAGGTGGTATATTGATTTAGTTGCACATTTAATTACGCAGTGGACAAGTGCTGGGCGCATGAATACGTTTTTGCTAGTTCATGATAATATAAACTCCATGGATACGTGAGAAATATGTCAAGGACACCAAAATGCGTAGAAGCAAATTTGACTATGTGCATCAGTTTAAATCTTGAAAGCGTACGAAATATTATTAGAAAATGTGAAAAAGTACAGACCTTACATCTAGTTAAAAAGAATATATAGGTCTCATGACTAAAAACAATGCTTTCTCTATTTTATATTAAAGATTTATTTCCAAATGTCATTTCTAATAGAAATGGCAATTTGGAAAAAATTGTTGGAAAAAATTGAATTAAAATTTATAAAATCAGAATAAATAATTGTTAAATAGTAGAAAATTAGCATATAGTTTAACGCATTTTAAAATTTTCGATTGAAAATTGAGATGTTTGTGCTCGTTTATCCAATTTTGTACGTATTGATTACACAATTTTATATTTCAAGTCCATAGTCAATTCTTGCTTAGTAAATAGTATGTATTTCTCACTAAAATTTGCAATAGTGGTTTGATAGCTTCTGCATAGAAATTGTGCAGCTACTAGGTTTGTGAGTCCTACCTAAAACATTGCTATATTAGATACATGATTGTTTATTTTAATGATTAGAATTATTTGATCCCTAGTATTTTTCATCATGTTTTTCACTCGAATAAAATTTAAGCATTTAGAAATCGATACTAATGCCTTACGCAATTTTAGAATCGACTTTAAAAAATTCCCTCTAAGAGGCTTGAATGAGATAAATTTAATATTTTTCCGCATCAATTATCTGATTCAAACAATAATTGATTCCGCGGGTGGTGGCGAAAGGTGCAAATAATTAATATTCGTGACTGCATAGAAATTGTTCAGCTTAAATTTCCATTTAAGTACAATGTATGCAAGACAACTAGAGGTGAAAGTCTCATAACTAATTTTGCTTTCCATATTTATGTATTGCGGTTTGGTCCTCGCTAGACAGTTTGCCGTCGTACTCTGATGATAATCGTGGAAGGTCGAAACGCGTTAGTGCGTGCAACTGGCAGAAGTTTCATTAAGTTGTTCGACGACTGATTAAATACAATGGGATTGGTGTTTTCTTCAAGCTCGCAAACTTGATTTAAAGAATTATCTGATTCTTTACATCTGAAGTTATTTTATGTAAAATAAGGTGAAACCATAAATATTATATATCATGCCAATAATTAGCTTCAAATGTTTGTTTTCATTGTCCTGTCATAATAATTCTTGGTTGCTATGTATATTTAAACATTTATAACTTAAGGTATACTGCCATCAGACATCAATTCAATCTACCTTACTCAAGTGGGATGGCGTTTATTGTATAATGACAAATCGATAGTAGCTAGTCAGCAAGTAATGTCTTAAGATATTCAAAATAGGTTTCACACGATAAAAAATCCAGGAGAACAATATATGTTGGTATATAACAACAACTGGTGTGAAGTTGGCGACACATGTAGAGCAGTGGATAGAGTCGCAAATTCTGAGGTAAATGTGATCAGGCACGAGTCGGGTTCGCGGCAAATTCTCGCCAAAATTTGAAAAGTTCCCCACAAAGATGAAACCGGTCTACTGGATGCATTCTCTTTTCTCCATTATGCGATGCTTAGTTTAAACCGAGAAATGCATATGTAATGGGATTATAGCTTTTACCAAGCTTGCAAGTTTTAGCTGAATCGTTGTTATTACCGCCCGCGTAATCAATGTCAGAATAACTTATATAATTCGATAAATATGTTTGCATATCAGCGAATCCAAATAAATTAAATGTTTGTTGTATGGTTTCGCTGGCACAGTGGGTGTCATATTTTATGCTAGACCCGACAATAATTATAGCAGAGCGAAAACGTAGTCTTTTTTATTTAAAGATTTGGCATAAAGGAATTAAATCAACCTATAATGGATGCTTACTATTTTGCTCAAATATTAGCCGAATCGATGCATTTTTAGCAATATGGTCATACGAAAACCTTGAATAATTTAAACCCAGGCTGCGAGATTGATAAAACCACCAATCGCATTATATATACTTGTCAGTGTAAACTAGGCATTTAACAACGCCACAAATGCAATTTAGCCAAAATGACACTAATTAAACCCGTACAACTATATATAGAAATAAAATAAGTAATTGAATAAAACGCTTACCAATCTATTAGCTCACGAGTCGAAAACATGATTCGCATTTTGTAGATTTGGCACTGTCGGATATTTTCTTCGCGGAATTGTTGAATTACGTTTGGCGCAGCTACTATAATGGTATCTTTTGTTTTCCCTGCGTCATTCCAGTGATAACGTCGACAGAAAAGATAAAATATTAGCCTGAATACGTGCAAAAATTAAATTTGGTAAATTTAATATAAAATTATAACATTTTCATTCACTTATAAGTTTTATTACAAAGTTTGAAGATATAGTTGGGCGCACCAACCTTTTTCATCGTATCTAAGCAAACATCTATGCAGAAATTATTATTCCAGAATAATTTTGATTTCTTTTACGTGGTCGGTATATGATAAAGTATCTTAGCTTTCTTAATAACAACATATTAAACATAATATTTATGAATTCATTTACAAAATAAGTTCACATAACCTAAAAATGCTAAAGAAATATTAATGATTTATGGGACTGAAGTAAAATAAATTTGATTTCTTTTAAAAAACAGAGTTAAAATATCTTTCACCTGAAATTAAGTAATTAGTATTACAGATGTTTACTTTTACTGCATAAGAAGCACTATTTATCATGAAGGGAAGAAAATCAGAAAAAGTTGATTGATTTGATGAACAAACGAAAAAAATGAAAAAATAGCAAGATGACAAAATGTAATTATGACAATGAATACATTAAGCAATTTTTTTAAACACGAACTGAATCTGAATGACAGATGTATACAAATTACAATTTTTTGTGGATTACCTTTAACTTAATTTAATTGACCAAAAGGTTGAGTCAACATTTTACAAGTTAACTAAAATCATCAGTCTCCGGAAATTGTGTTACAATGTGTCTATCTTAGTTCGCTCGAGAAATTGTCCAGTTAAAGTGCAAAAAACATGCTTTCCTTTATAAAAAAACGTATTTTGACACATGTTTTTCGCAGATGGCCATTTCACATCTCTTGACATGCATAGTCTTGCAGTTAAATTGGATAATGTAATGGAACATCCATTTAAATAAACTAAGAATATATATATATATATATATATATATATATTTATATATATATCGTTTATACACACATATATATAAATGTAAATTTACCTATTTATATAAAATATGGGTATAAATAATTGTTTATTTGGTTAATATAATATTCGCTATTGTAAATAACATATTCAGTCTTGTTCTAACTTCAATATTACTATAACTTACTTTTACTTTCTCTCGCAGGAAAATATTTCGTTAGACGATTGACATAATTGATTGATCAAAAGTATTTTCTATTTCTCAATTTTAATTCTAGTTTTAATTATTTGATCTGGCAGCATTACAGGAAAACTGTTTTTTGGACAGTTCTAGTATCCTCGCTCACCATATAAACGTTTTCCCACGAGATATGTTTAGGTAATGCGTGATCTAATTATTAATGCAATAAATTGGAGAAGCAATTTGGTTTAATTGTTCTTCGCGTCTTGACAAGTAATTAGAAAACCGTGATATCATGGATAGGTGCGTATGTCAGCCCATACGGTTTGCTTATATTTATTCTATATACGTCAAATAAGTTGAGTATGAACCAATAATTCTGTATATGTTTCGCGGTGTGTGGTTTTTTCGCGTATGCACTTGATTATAGGTGAATAATTATTAAAGCAGGGTATATAGGCAGATAAAATCTTTAGTAAGTAAAAACAATGTAAATGGATCTGTCTTGAAAAAAGATGCAACATTTTCAAAAATTTGAGTATTCTGTGTGTATTGTGAGAGTTTACTAAAGACGGGGCTTGGAAAGACGTCCCAAAACGTTACTCAATTTTCGGTAAATCGTGGTTCTATAGCAATTTTGATAGATAAGAATAGTGTGAAAAGCTTCTGAAAAACGTGACCAATGGGAATACACCAATCAGTGAAACAAACACGCTGTACGCCTGGAAATGGAAATCAATTAAGATTTTACCGACCTAAGAGCTCTAGCAATTTTCCCACAATAACAGCTTGTGGTTTTAATGCAAATGTGGACATCACCGCGCCTAACGAAGTGTCATTTAAAAGACGGAAATGTGTTGCTTATTGAAAACTTTAAAATTTGTCGAATAGCAGATATTTGAAATAACTGTTTACATTATCATTAATTTATAAAATTATTAATTTTATAATTAAAATATCTGCATTGTTATAACTTTCGTTTCTTTTTGCGCTCACTTCAGAAACTTAAGAAAAAAACGTAAATTTCTTATAGTTAAAAGGCCTGATAGCTAGTTAAGAAATACCGAATTATCCACAATAATTTATTCTACTATTTTGAACGAAATTAATATTTTATTCATAAATACCCAAAACCTGTGATCTTGATTAATTTAAACATAAAAGTTCTAAAACTTTAGAATTTGAATAAAACTTAACTGACCCATCGGACATAACTTTTCTTATAATTTCTTAACTTCAATGTGTTTGCTGCATCTTCTGAAACAGCCAGTCTTTTTTACTGTTTACAACTGATTATATATGGTCAAAATAAAATCAATACTGCTTCACGATGCAAAATAATTCATCCGGCATATCGGCTTCGTCTTTGCTGGTATCTTTTCAAATTCTGGTGGTAGTGCGCCTCGGACTGGACTCGAAACAGAACACATTCGCTTCAGAGTATGTTACTATATCCATTATGCCATTCGTGCCCATAAAAAAAACAAGTTTCTGTCTTATGCTAACCTATTGTATCTTAGTTAGTCTTTTATTCAGGTGGAACTTTAGTAACTATTCAGAATTGAAGTTCTGACAAAGGTGTTCAGGTTCAGGTCCAACCGCGGCAAATTTTGTACAAAACTTGAAGAAATCCCAATAAGGACAAAACCAGTATACAGGGTGAATTACCATTGCTACCTAATGCAGTGTCCAGTTACTAGTGGAAAAATATCTCTAATCAAAATATTGCCATCAGATTTTTATTTGATATAACTTCCTTCAGTGGCATGATGCATATTGTTTAATGTTAGATCAAAAGTGGCTAGACAGAAAATCATGTCTTGAAATATCGAGATATGTTCAAACTGAAAGCAAGGCTAATCATAAATCATGAAAATGGCATATGACATCAACTTGAAGCATTAGAGAAATACTGATTTACAGTTCTTGACTAGAATAAAAGTATAAGTCTCATGATACGTTTTTGTTTCAATATGCTACAAGACTCGATACCCTATCCAGAAAGTTATCCTATTCAAAGACTATGTTCTGCCTTTCATATGCCATGCCAATGAGTTTTACTGCCTTCTCACGTGGATATCTTTCTTTTTCGACTAAAGTATATTGTCTTCAGCTTTCTAAAACGGTATTCATTCTTGGGTAGATTTATTGAGGGCACCTCCATATATCTAATAATTTACATTCATAGTTTAGTCGCCATATAAGTTAATCTTCTTTGTTCATGAAGTAACACTACAGCTTTCCGTTGTCGACTTTCTCTCTTATTTTAGGCATTCATTTACAATGGCCTGTTGATAGTAATTTTAATCTCCTAACGTGCTTTGTTGTTTTCCAGCATTGACGAATCAAAATCAGTCTACGAAAAAATTCTGCTCTTTGCTAACTCGCGTGTTCATCAGTTTTTTACGAATACATTATAGTATCCTTATCAAAAATGTCTACATTTTTTACATCTGCGTGGGTCTGTTACAACTAGTAGGCGTTACTTATATTAAATAACTTGTACCATTCTCATTGCTACATTTACTGATAAACGATTGTTATTCACTGTTACACTAACTTTTACATAATTCACCTTTTGATTTTTACCTAAATATTTTCATTTGTAGGGCCAGATTGAGTTTGTTACTAAATAAAAATATATTGTTAAAACGATTATGATGATGATATTGGTGATGGTGATGATGATTATGATTATTATTTATATTACTATAAATTTTAGGTGCTAATTTTAATGTTCCACACATTGAAATAATTATAAATTAAAACACATAAAATAGTAAATTTCAGAACTTTCAACGCCTTACTTCTATTTTTAGGAGAACAAGAACAGATTATGTGTCTACCACAATCGTGTTACAAAAATATTTCAATATTGACATCTATCCGAGAAAGCGCATTCGGTTTCATATTATATATATATATATATATATATATATATATATATATATATATATATATATATATATATATATATCTTATAATTAGGAAAAGCAAATAACAAAGTGGATAAAGGCCATTTATTTCGTGAATACTAATCATCTCTTATACAATCATACATATTTATACATTTTGGGTTTTCAATTGATTATGCTATTGGTAACAAATCTGACTCGTTTTTACTGCTGTTTCTTGTTTTGACTAGTTGGTGAGTGTGTATGCGTTTGTGTTTGTGTGTATGCGTGTTTGCATGTAAAGGTCATTCTCGCAGTATTGCGAAGTGATGTCTGATATCTTGTCATTATTGTTTTGATAGCTTGAGAATTAACCATTTGTGCGCATTGTTCACTGTTACATATACAAGTGCTATTTTTCCCAGAAAAGTTGATCGTTTCACCTCGTTGCGCAAAGTTTTCACGTGGTAACAACGCCAGTGTTTATTGCAGTGTTCAACTGAAAACCCAAAATGTATAAATATGTATGATTGTATAAGACATGATTAGTATTCACGAAATAAATGGCCTTTATCCACTTTGTTATTTGTGTTTTCCTAATTATAAGAATACTGTGGTAAATTAAAAAGGAATGGACATCATAAAGAATATATTTATATATATATATATATATATATATATATATATATGCTGATACATTTTCGTGGTGAATTTGAAAACTGAAAGGGACTGCGGTCCGCCTTATTTTATTACCGTTGCATTTGGCACCATTTAGAAGACAAATTTAACAGGGAGATAACTATTCTTGAAATTTTCTAGTTTGTAAAGAAAAAATTGAAATAAAAGAATATATATATATATATATATATATATATATATATATATATATATATATGAAGCATGATTATGCTTAAAGACATTTAATTCTTATATGTACAGAATACTGTTTGCAGTTTATTAAAGTACGTAAGGTAAGAAACTCGAATACTGCTTATCTTTGAACATTGTTCTAATGCAAACATTATTAACATTTTGTTATGAACGTAAAATGTGATCAAAACAAGATAAGCCATTTCATTATAAAATAATTAAATTTTCAAATAATGATGGAATGTGTTATCATGCGAATTGGAATTCTTACAGTTTGGTGGAGCTAACTGACCATTTTCCAGCGATATATATACATACATATATATACATATATATATATATATATATATATATATATATATATATATATATAACATATTAAGTTAATTTAATGAAACGACAGCTAATAATTACTTATTCGACAACAGGTAGTTCGTTGCCAGTTAGGTGTGCGCAAAAATGAAAAAAATGAACGTTTACGAATGTTGCAATATTTGTGCAAGTTTGTACTGATAATATTTAATAATATACTGCAAAATAAATGCTTAAAATAAACTTGATCCAACAAACACCATGTCAAAATTTCAACTTACCAGTCGAGATCATTGGACATTTTCCACCTGATGCCAGCTTTCATTCCTTCAAGATAAAGTCCTTTCAAGTCAAGACTGTATTGAGTGTTGTTGTGAGGAGCTGCGCTTGGAAATTGCCAAGAAGAGTCGGTGACGCAATTCAAGTTAGGCATTTGAACATAATTTCTTTTCGCCTTCACGGCAGAACAAAGTTTGGAAAGGAATTCGTACTCATCAATTGTATCCACGAGTTGACAGGCTTTCAAAACTATCGCATGAAAATCCGGATCCTCACTGAGAAGCATTTTTCAATATACTTCTGATAAAGCTTTAATGTTGACATAAATATATATTTATATGAAAATTTATTTAAAGTTTAATTTTATTAGAAAATTATTTTCCATAATATCAAGTCTAAAAATCTATTAAACTTAAGGCTATTCTTTTATGAACATCAACTTATTAACATGCGAAGATAATCTTAGTACTTATAAGAGGTTCATTTAAATTTTAAATCATAAATAAAATTTCCCCGTCTATGAAAACCAATATTGTGTTATTCATTATTTTTGTTCACTACAAAATAAATTAATTCGTGTTTAATCTTTCAAAATAGTATTGTGCAGGGCTATTGTCAAATATAGTATCTACATCTGACAGAATGGGCAACTGATTTGCGCTCCTATTGGCTAAATAATTTCAAAATTAACTCATTAATAATTTAAAAATCACCCATCATGGAGGCATAAACATATTGTGCTTAAAAAAGAAGAAATTACAATGTTTTAAAGAGCTTGCATGAATATCGGTTGTTTACTTCTGACACACGTGGAGAATATAAGTTTAATTAATTAAGCCAAGTTTATCATTATCAATTATATTAATTCTAACAAATTAAATTATCATAATGGTAAGCACAAGAAAATCGACGATTGAAAATGAAACAAAGGTTTCCTAAACTTCTACTAAAAGGCTAATACATAGATTTGCAATAAATATTTAGTACTACACATTTTGTTAACAAATTTAACAATTGAAACGAATAAGTAACAGTACATACAAAATGTGAAACGCGATACAGATCTTTGTGAAGTTTCAAATAAAATTAACAATCTGATCAAAAAACAGTAAATATGAATTTATAATATCTAAAAATATTGAAAATCGTGTTATGATTATTATCTTTATTTTTGTAAACATTTTTTTCAAATATACATATTTGTAGACAGATTTTACAACTTTATGGGAAATTGGGAACAGTTGTTCTAATTCATTTTAAGTAAAAAACCAAGAAAGTTACTCTGAACAAAAAAGTATTGAGTCAATATATATTTCACAAATTTCAGCAAAGATTTTGTGATAAATTGTAAAAATACACTTTAAACTATTCCGCCCATATTATTTCAAAAAGTCCCAATTTTGAGTACATTTAGATATAACACTAACTCAGAATTTTATAAAATCTGCAAAAAATCAATCTAAATCATTCATTATAAACAATCCATTGTTAAAAATCAGTATATTATAAATAAATAAATAAATATTATAAATAAGGTATCATCCTGAAACTTACCTGAGTTAAACGTTAAATGAGATTTATTTATTGGTATTGAGGAGGTTCGGCTTTCGAATTTCAATGTTTATTTTTGACTACTGAAAATAAAACTATGCTTATACTAACAGTATAGACAAGATGTTTAATAGCTTCATTTAAAATTTCTTAGTTTAACTACTAATACTTTATTAAAAACATGCACGAAAAAGAAATATATATTAATACTATGGGCCAGAAAAGAAAACAGTCTACCTAAACATCCCATTTAAGGGGGATGCAGTTTCCCGAATGGCACAAAAGAAAGTTGAAGCAGCATTGACACGCACATTTAATGCAGCCAAACTACGAGTGTTATTTAGGGTAACACACTTGCCTTTACCAGCAATCAAAGAGAAACAGCCGTTAATGTCGATATCAAATATTATTTACCAATATACATGCGCAAGTTGTCGATCAACTTACGTAGGCCGATCGACCAGACGGTTAATTACTCGAATGAGAGAACATTGCAACTTGAACGCCTGTTTTAAATCAAATGGTGAATACACGTCTGCTATTGCGCAACACATCATCGAAACAACGCACGTATGTTCTCCAGACGTAGCATTCAAAGTAATTACTAAATGCAAAAACAAAAGGGAGCTAGCCACATACGAAGCCTTATGGATAAACAAATTGCAGCCGGATTTATGTAAGCAGAAGAAGCACGTACAAGCATTGAGCTTGAACTGGATGTGACGCACGCAATTTGATTGGTTTCTATTTTTCACACTCTCTTTGTTCACATATTTCTATCTTGTTTTGCTTTCCAATTTATATATAAAGATATGTTCATGAGTAGATATTTGAGAAGACCATGAGAAAGAAAATTTTTTTATATCTGATACAATTTCTTTTTGTTTTTGCACATTAGAAGTGTACAATGAATTTTATTAAAGCTCGCATTTCAAAAAAAAATATATATATATTACTTCTGTTTTGTATAATTTATGAAGACATTATGTATCAAGTACGTTTCGGTCTATAAACCGTCGGTATACGCAAGATTATTTTCAAATACAAAACATATAATATATTATGTGACTTGCATAGCATTAGAATGCTTTATTCTTCAAATATGAAAATCCTATTTGGCAGTATTAATACTGTGAGATTTTTGCACTCATTTTCGTTTATGTTCGAAGAAAATCAAAGTTTTAACGATTTGCATCATTTCGATACCGACATAGCCAGTCTGTGTTATTTCAATTTATATGTTAATAAATTTTTCTTGACATACACGACAACATTTGGTTTACAGAAAACCTGTTTTCGATATATATACACACATATATATATATATATATATATATATATATATATATATAAATATATATATTTATTTATTTATTTATTTATTTATTTATTTAAACGGATGAATAAGGATATCAGTGATGAATAAAGCTATTAACAGATTTTATTTCTGTATTATTTAAATCAATTCTGTCGTCACTTTAAATAATCAAATGTTGTGCTACAATTATCCGCTCTGCGGAACATTAAAAAGACACTGACATGATGCCATACCAATACATTTTTCTCTTGTTTAAATATTTTTAGATCTGGTTGGTATGTTGATGGCGATAATTTCGTAATTTAAAATTCAAACTTTATTAAGTGAGGATATCCGATTTTCATCCATAATATACTGACGTATTCCGCTATTAAAAATTACGGTTTGGAAATTTTGCTGATTAATGTAAAACAGAATAACGCATGTCCAAATTTAATTATCAATGATCCTACAACAATTAGCTAAATAATTTATGTACGTTTGATATTTATTTTCTATATAACAAAACCATTTCATGAAACCGGGAAAATAAAATTGTTCTTATTGCTAATTCTAGGCACTTTTCGGACTTTTATATTTGAGACAAAATTTTGAATACTAAATAATCACATTTGAGAAGTGCATAATAACAGTTAACTACTGTTTGTTGCATAATAATTTTTCGTGTTTTGGTGTTCATAGAATTTAAGACAGCTAAGCCTATTTACAAAATTTCACATTCTTATATGTAAATAGGTTATCGTATATTTTTAACACTCTAAACAATTCTATATTGAAAATTAAAATGGCATGAATTATATATATATATATATATACCTCTCAATTTGGAGTTCTTCTTTGAGCGGAGCTTCTTTAATAGAATTTGATATCCTTTCCTATGTGCAAAAAAACAAAAAAAAGAAATTTTATCAGACACAAGAAACATTTCTTTCTCATTATTTCCCCAATCTTCTACTAATTAACATATCTTAAAATATAAATTGGAAAGCAAACAAGATTGTAATATGAATCAGTAGTGGAGTTACAGTCTACTATTTAGATGTTCCTAGGTTGGAGCCATGTCTTTGGAAAAATGCCGGACAGTTTCTCAAGTTCCTAATAATGACGTAACAAGCCTACTCGATGAATTGCCGTTATACATTATACAATGCTCAGTTTTAAATGAATATATATATATATATATTAGAATTGGTATTCATGTCAAGATCGCAACCTTTATTTAAATATATATGAGTCGGAGTTTGGTAGTTAGACCATAAATTTTAATCTTTTGAAGTGCCTTATTAATATTGACTAAAACTTAACGATCCCCATTAAGACACTTTGTTTATTTAGTATTTACTAAAACTAAAGTTCTTCTTCATATTTCTGCTTGTATATAATATTTCAAATCTGAAATTAAAATTTCACGAATTGATGGAATGAAACTTTACATTTTGAAGGAATCGGAACATTAAAACAAAAATATTTGATTTCTTGTGTCTAAGGAAATACCAAACATTCCCAGTGCGCCAACACGTACTATTATGTATATGTCTAACTCGCTGCAAAATGAATCGTTGAACGTTTTCCAAAAATTCTTAATAACTTGTAGAAACAATACGAGTAACCATTCACTAGAGGATTCATTTTTTATTGTAAAAAAATTAACAGAACTGAAGCCTGGGGATGATGACTGTCTAGCAAGACGTCATCTTACATTTTATAAATATATATAGCAATATAGCAGAAACTCGTATATGACCTGGTTATAAATGTGTACCTTTCCATTACAATACAAATAATAAAACTTAGTACCATTATTGTAACGCAATTAAAGGCTAAATTCAGAATTTATACGCCAGTTTGAATGAATTTCAATCGATAGACATATTACTCACGATTTATCAGATCATGTCAAATATCTTGGAGACCACATGGTTAAAGTCGATAAAAGAGCAGAAGTTCTTTTATATAAAATACTTAGTTTATATAGTTTTCCTTCCTGTCGGAGTAAAATATGCTGATTGCTAAAAGAGATAAAAAGGCTTTAAATCAAGTTTGCGTGCTTGAGGTAAACACCAATCCTATTTTATTTAACCATTCCTCGAACAACATAACAAAACTACCGCGAGTCGCTACACACTGACGCGTTTCGACCTTCCATGATCATCATCAGATTACGACGGCAAACTGACTAGCGAGGATCAAACCGCATTGTATATATATGGAAAACAAAATTAGATAATGTATGCAAGTCTACTAGAGGTGAGAGCCGCATATCTTATTGTACTTTCCATATATATACAACACGGTTTAATCTTCGTTAGTCAGTTTGACGTCGTACTCTGAAGATGATTATGGAAGGTCGAAACGCGTCAGTGTGTTGCAACTGGCGGTAGTTTTGTTATTTTGTTCGAGGTCTGGTTAAATAAAATGGAATTGGCGTATACTTAAAGCACGCAAATTTGATTTAATATTTGTTACCACCACCCGCGCAATCAAGTATTGTTTAATTGTGTTGTCTATATAATTGTGTGGCGAAAGCTACAAACAGCTTATGTTCGTGACTGCACAGAAATTGTGCAGCCGATATTTCCAGTCACGTACAACTGAATTAAAACCATATGACAAAAGAGAATTATTACGTTACACGTTAAAAGTTTAGCCACCTGTAATAGGAAGTATTGTCATTACAGAAGTACAAAAATTCCGGCGGAAAATTCGGTTTTTGTGATGAACCTGGCCAACAGGATTTGGAAGATCTGCTCAAACAGGGGAGGAGATAGAGATGCTAGAAACCATTTTTCGGAACAATGATAATCCCAGTAAATTCTCAGACGTGAATATAGATCTATATAACAACCTTTAAAGAAAAGCAACAGAAACATGTTCACCCAACAGTTGCCTTATTGGGAGTCAAATCCCAAGCAGTATAATGAATTGTTCAAATATGCGCATTACTAAACTAACTTCCTTAATGTTCATGTTAGCCTCACCTATAACACAATGTGTTATGCAGTTAGGTGCCAACGGTCATCTGCTTTCTATAACCCAATCCCACATAGTCTAAAAGTATACGATTCCACAATTAAATTACGTCAAGTACAAATCTTAGTCAGGAAGTAATAGGATGCATCTCCACCTTTCCTTATATTTTCAAAAGGATGCATTTCATGTCGATTTAAGAAATTTGAACAATAATGCAGTAAATAAAAAGCTTAGGCATTCTAGAATATCACAGCGATAGCATCCTGTTTTATTTGCAAAACTGATATTTTCCTATTAATCAGTTTAAAACAACGCCTCAAAGTCTACAAAAAAATACTTGCAGGTGCAAGACCATCACGCAAATGTAAATCAAGGATAGACATTCCACCCTTTCCAGTCAGAATAAAACCAAAGATTGATCAAATCAGAAGACGTACCGATGGCAACATGGGTTTGACAATGGAAATATTGAACACATGGTTGTAGAAGACCAAGTAAATTTCTTATTAACACCAATTCCACCAAAAAGTAGTCAACATTTCAAATAGTACCGTCTAAATGTAACTGGGGAAGCTTTTAGGAACCAACTTTAATAGTTCCTATCTTAAGCATAAAGTAACAACAATATAAGAATGATTAATGCAAATATATAAACAAAATAAACATGGTCAGTGTCGAAATTAAAAAAATCTGTGCATAGAATCTACACTGAAATTTCAACTTCATAAAAGTGGTATGAAATTCAAGCATTTGAAGTTTCCGCAAAAGTTGACCTAAGAAAAGGATACGATTTTGTATACATAAAGTGCAATTTATAAAACAGAGCCTATCATCATACAAACAAAAAATAGATCGATACATATTTTACAGAATCACAATATTTAAAAAAAAAACAAAAGAAACACAGTGAAGTTCTTTTCACCTTGCAATTGTGAAATTCGCATTGACCACGCAGAGTCAAACCACAAACATGCAAATACCCACCAATCAAAGTTAGTAAATCAAAAATAATTCTTCTAGATATGGCAACTTATAATATACAAACCGTATATTTATTTTAAAAACCTATATTTTGATAAGCGTTGTTGAAAATGAAAATGTACTAAATCACAGACAATTTATGATTAAAACAAACGCTTTGCTGTCATTTATAAATTTAATGGATAAATAAAGAATGTATAGTAGTATAAATTTATTATGAAGTAGGTATATCAAAACAGTTATAGCGTGCCAGTTTCTATTTATTATAATTCAACTCGCCTGTAAATATTGTATATTAAGTTATACTTTGGGAATCCGAAATCGTACATGCTTAGACACACCAAAACACACCCAATGCAAGAACACAAAAGCCGTTACTAATTTATATTCAAATCATTTTCGAACTTCTTTTGTTTATTTAGCTGAAGATTAAGAGCATAGAAAATACTCAGATATAAAGATGTCGAAACAAATGACGTGCCTAAATATATAAACAACGTGGACCCTCACATTCAGTTAACTTTCAAGTGCGAAAATCCACAGTGTGATACGTTGAATTGTCTTGACGTATTTCTTTTTTAAACTGGAGGATGCCAGTCCAAAAATAGATCTCAGAAATAGACAATGATTTGAAGAAACATCTGTTTTAAATAGTTCTGTCGGAATTTTGCAAAAGTAAATTTTGACTAGCAATTTATCTACAGACTAATGTAAATCTGTTCCGAAGAATTTCACTGTCAAGGACTCTCGGTGCTCGAATCAACTCCAAAAAGAAAACGGGTATCCATAAAATGTTGTTGAAATAAAAATGAAACATAAACAACGAAAATAACAATGATATCGTACCTAACTAGAAGACATATATACCAGTAAACCTTTTAAAGAGGAGACGTTTATCGAAATATTTATTCGCCGAATTAAAGAAGCGGTGACTTTTCGCATGCCTAATACACAATTGATTGTTTATACTACGAAGTGTTTCATTAGCTTAAATATAAATGATAAGCTCCCTAAAATCGAGGAGTCCAACATTGATCGTTTTTGCAAATACCATAATTGCTCAGTGTGCTCTGAAGGCCCAAATAGCCGTCTACTGTAAAAGCAAATTCAAACATATTTTAGAGCACGCACAATTGGCATTAGGGGAGAAAGTTTCCGAAATAGCTGAACATATATTTTATAAAAGTCACGCTTAAATACAGACGTATTAACAAGTGTTCTTCAAAGCTAAACACAAAAAAGAATTAGGTACAAATAAGGTTATTGTAAGCAAAATTCTTAATCCTTAACTAATTAAACGTAAGATGTTCGAACGTAAACTCGTAACTGTCTGTGCGTGTGTGTTGCACTTTTGTGGGTATTTCAGCTTATATCTTTCCTACATCCAGTTAGGTGTCGAATAATGCGAGTTTAATCTAAATTTGTTGCCCTTGCTTTACAAAAATGACCATATAAAGTACTAACTATTACATTCGAGAACAGTTCTGGCGAGAACTAAATAGCCTTTTTTAACTTTGTTTTACATACCGGCTTAATAATTGATGTATACTTAAATGAAATATTTATTTCTCAATTAAATTTAAAAATTCATCAAAATGGCTAAACCAAATATTACACGTTAAGTAAATCTAAATATAAATTAATAATTTGTCTGTTTAAACTTTAAATTTCAAATAATTATAAATGGAATTATTCATTTAGACCGGATCTATTCTTACTTTTCAACCATCCGTAATTGCTAGAACTTTTGCGGCTTGAACTTGAACTATGAAACAATCAATTTCCTATTATAGATTAGCCACAAAGCAAACAATGCAGCGTATTCCGTGCAACTATCAGGATTTTAAACTCAATAAATAAATTTGACGAGTCTTTTCTTAATTTTGATCCTCTTCATTATCACTTTCAATCGAGTATTTGACTATCTATTTCTGATCAGTTGGAAAACTGGTATACTATTGAAGTATAATGGTAGTTCAGTGGTTAGAGCACCAGATTCAGAAGCAGACGTGCCCAGGTTCGAGTCATGTCCACGGCAAATTCTGGCCAGTACATGATGAGTTCCCAATAAAGGCGAAACCGGTCTACTGGATGAATTGCCTTTTCTACACTATACAATTCTTAGTTTATACTGACATATGTAAGTAATTATTGGATCAGGTGTTTATATAAAGACCGCAACCTTGACTATAATAATAATAAAAGTGCTGTCTGTATAAATTTAACACCATTCAGAAATAAGCAAATTCGTTCGCGTAGATGTTGAGTTGTCCGCCTGAACGGAACGCACTTTGATTTAAATCGCAATAGTGGCAATTCTGGCAACAAATTTTGTGTTAAAAAATAGATGGATACCTAACAGTTTAACCATTGCATTAGATATTTTATTAAATATTAAGTATCTAGCAAAAGAAGACATAAATTTAAAAAATCGAGACATTCCGCTATAATCCAATTTTTATTATTATGATTTCGATTTATTCATGACTGCTATACTGAAGCGTAGGTTTATAACTAAATGTTGTCAAGTTATTTTCTTTAAAAATCAACACGACTTACAAAGCGATATAAGCAGCTCCCCTACACATCAAAATTTAAGGATATTTGACTGTTTAATTTATAATATTTTTCGAACTTTGCATTTGTTATAAAGACCTTCAATTGAGAGGGAAAAAACAAAAAGTAACATATTATAAGGCATTCATGTGCTTGCAATTTGTACAATAAATAATTTGAATGATAAATTACTTCCAAATGGTTAATTTAAAATTACCATCCGTTTACTGGATGCAATAAAAATGTATTCTCTACCAGATCATATCACATGATAGTTTCAAGAAATGGTTCGGAATACTTCGTTTCTAATAACAATTTTATAACACATTATGTACATTGTATTGCCATTCTACCTAAAATAAATTTTTTGCATAATCTTGCGCTACAGACGTAATTTTTTTGAATTTTGTTTTTGTGATATGACTCAAGATGAATTATATTACCGAATTCTGCTTACAGTATTTTTTCTTGTTAAACAATCGCCATTTTTTCTTGATGTCTATATGCCTACGTAATTAGAATATTTCGAAATAAACTTATGTTTATATTGTTATTAATTAATATAATTTTATTCTCATCCGATTCTATTAATTGCTAACGTTTGCAAGTTTAATGCGAATGCTAAGACAGTTGCAATGGAAATCCATAATTTGAAAAATGGTACTATATTCAATTGTGCATTAATAAACTCCATTTCAAATATACACCATTCCTATAAACTAATGATATTTCCTTATGCTGCCTAAATATGAATACTGTTGATAAAACCAAAAAATTAAATGCAAAAATTTGAATTTAATAGCAAGCGTCTCAAAATCTTTTCCCAATAGCTTACACTAATATAATTAGTTAAGATAGACAGAATAAACGTTTCCATCATCCATCCAGAAGTATTTAAATGCACAAAAATTTCGGTTCTCAAACGTTTCGTATTAGCGACTCGTAGGCACTAGATATAAACTGCTAAATACAGGCATTAAATTCGCATTTAAAAAGTATTATTCCAGTAAATTTCAAATGCAATAGGGACACATAATCCACAATACTTTCTATTTAAATGAAAATGACAATGCTTACGTTTAGTTCAAATTAAAACTAAGTGTTTGCAACCACATAACTAGTGAATGTTTTTGAAAATAATCAGCATCTTTGAACAGTCAGATTTTGTTTGCTTACATTCTTTGCATATTCATGGGCCTAAATGAATAAACTCATGTACATTTTCCGCTGCTTCGTGCTTTTACAAAGTGAGCATTGCGTTTTTCATTAATAAATTTTTCAAAAGTCAGATAATTCTATCAAGTAGAGATCTTTTTGGGATGAAATTGGCCTGTTTAAATTATTTTAAAAAACATTTTCTTCATAGCTAAGCTTATGCTTCAATAAACCAAGCATGCCTCGGTTTCATTCTGATTTTTTTTTATTTCGACATTAAGTAGAATTTTAATAGCTTCTAAGCACAGTTTTTAAAAAATTTAGAAAATTTATTTGCATTTGTTTATCTACTATTAACGATAGGTAACAATTTAGGCAACAATTGTTTAAAAGTCATCTACTGAACTTGAATTAAATTGAAACTTTAAAATATAAATAATACGCCCATATGAAAGATTTTGCGCACATATTTAAATCAATTCTCATGATAAAGTAAATTAATTTGTATAATTGCAAAAGATGAAATACATCTAAATAAATTCATGGAGAAAACGATCATTTTCCTTCAATATCCCCGACGACAGCGCCACTACAGTTGGGTCACAATTCTCTGTCAGATTAAATTCCCGGATTTTATTTTATTATTTGCATTGAAATATTTTTCCCAATAAAAACATATAGTTTAGTGTCACGAATATACTAAATAGTGAATATTAATTGGCAAACAACAGGATTCAGCTTAATTAACGTCACTCTATAAATCTCATCAGATACAAAAAGCATTGCATGGCATTGAATATTCTTAGATACAATAGAAATCAGAAAATCGTTTACTCCCTGCTAAGTAATTTGTAATTATTGCTTGTGCTTGTATTTGATTAAAGCAAGTAATGTATGAACTAGAGAACAATAAAACAAAAACAACCGCCACCAAGAAAACGCGCGCTTGTATTTGTGTAAGGCATAGTGGGGCAGATTAGATTATGTTTAATAGTATTAAGGTCAGCCAGAGTCTATTTTAGTAGTAAAATACCAGTCAATCTACTAAGATACGGCACATGTGATCATCATGATTCTGGTTTAAAATTCCTGTGCGTGATGGCCTCAAATCTTGCTTATTTGCAATTTTGATTATTATTGTTAGTAAAGTGAATTTATTTATTCCTATCTTGCCAATATTGCGAAGAATCAATTAAAACACAGATTCAAGCCATAAGGCAATACAGTGAAATCTCTTTAAAAAAGCTGCATTCCTTATGTCAACTTACCTTGATATTAATTTGAACAGGTTTATTTTTCATTTTTTAGAACTAGGTAGCCACGTTCTGTGTAAGGACTGAATTGTCAAACTGCTTTGTGTTTTTCATATCAATGATTTGCTCTTGGGTTGTTCTGCTATGAAATAAAAACCTGATTCTTTCGTTCTTATAATATTTTATTGCTCTCAATGTTATTCTATTTTCTAAATTCTTGTGAATTTTCATGGTTAGGTGACAGTGACACATCTAATGTACACTTATGATGTATTTATATGTAATATTTTACAATAATAATGACTTTGGCTCGCTATCACACCAAGGTACAACATTTAAATTTCGCTTGTGATACGGTATTTTATCTGAGGAAATTCTCAAAAACTACTAACATTTTAAATACAAATTCTGCGTTAAGTGAATCATATTTTGTTTATCAATAAATGTCTAAATTGTGATATATTTTCTACATATTTTTAATAAGTTTCATTTTAAATAAATGCACTGATAAATCGCATATGTATGAACTCTGAGTAAACATGCTGATAATAATATTAATAAAATTGGATAATCATTTATATCAATTGAAAAAAGACAAAATTAAAATATTATCCCATGTAAGTTCAATGTCAACCGAGAATGATTGAAATTTATATAAAATTTGACAAACAATTTTTACTGGCTGTAGGATTGTTTTTTTATTTGTTCTTTTGCTTATTTGCAACTTTGCCTTATTCTCACATCTACTTTTAACTGTGTTGTATTTAATTGCTTTATAATAAATGTCTGCTACAATGCATGATTAAATTCCGTATTCTATTTTTTAAATGCTTAATGATTTTTAAGGATAAACTGCTTACTCGCAGTGCCTTCCGAATATACGTCTTAAAGTTGAAACTCACGATAAGCCGATAAATTCTGAATCAATATTCGGCCGTAAGATTTATCCGCGCCCAAAATAAATTTTATTGGACTCACTTTGACACCGGCCGACTATTTGTAAATTAATACAGAAATATTTATTAATCATTTCTAAATTATGTTCTATAATATCTGCCTATTTATTTCGGTCTTAAATTAACTAATTTCGAAGTTTAACAGGCCTAGAATAGCATAGAACTTATTTATTTGTAAAATACACGAATGCCCATTAATTCATTTAAATATGTAAAATAAAAAACATAAAACCTTATATCTTCCATTATCACGATATATGAAAAGCTGCTGCTAATTTATAAAAAACGTTCTCTTCTTCTACTGACTGAATTTTTGGTAATATTAATTAAATCTGGAATCAGATTTTCCACAATTATTTTATTAAAAAAACACTTATTTTGAGAATAACTTTAAGGTCATCTGTGAAGACATCGCGTTCCCATTTCTGTTTACTTATCACACAGGATACAATACCTTTGGTAGACTCAAGCTGTAGATTTGAGAAATAATCTACTTGCTATTATAAATAAAAGAGCTTACTTTAAATTTGCAACAAAATGACAAAATATGGCCAATGAGACAACGAATAGCTCAGCTGTTTCGTTTTTCATCTGAAATGACATATTTTTAGGTATTTGTCCAATAAATACTAGTTTTCAATACTGTAGTGCATTAATTTCGTTTTTGCTGAAATCATCAGAGCTATTCTTCTCATACCGAATACCAAGCAATGTGAAATTGCTTGGCATTGTGCTTCATACAAATTACCTGTAGTTGGTTAACTTTAAACAGTTCATATCTTTGTGAGTGATTTTACGTTCTATGTAAAGCACTACATAATGCACAGTTTAATATCTCATCGGATACTTAGACAAAATAACATAATATAACCAGTAATCTGACAAAATTCAACACCATTTGCGATATTTAATCAAGATCGGTAAATTGATTATAATCTTAAATGAACACTTCTGCTGGAATTGCGTTTGCATTATTGAATAAAGCCGGAATCATTATGAATGATTGCATTTTAAAACTTGTGTCGTCAGATGTTAAATGAAATAGTTGCCTTTAGAGGAAATTAAACACTACTGACATAAGTTCATAAAGTTGGATAGTTACGGTTAAACTATAAAATTTTATTTCATAGTTACCTTTTAGTAGACAAAATTACGTAGTTAAAAAATGAAAAAATCGTTTTATTATAAATAGTCTAAAACAAGAATAATTTCACAGGTTTCTTCGTCACGAAAAACGAATACGTACATAAAAGAAACTAGACACATTTATATGCTACAAAACTTTATTAAACTGCTTTTCTAATAAATTTTTCCATTAATTGGAAATTATATTCAAACTTTAAAGTTATTTTTACATAAATTTTAGTAATATTAACAAATTGAAATTTAGACAAAAATCTTTAAATTAATCAAACTTCAACATGGGCTGCTTGTCAGATGTTTTGATAAATTTTCACACTTGATTATAGTACACGAGCCAGAATATGTTCTGTGTCAGAGCAATAAAGGCCAGAATAAAAATAATAAAAGGATTTTGGTGTAAATCAGTCAAAATGAAAAACTAATGAAATAATGATATAATGTGGAAAGTTTGGTATGTCTTTCAAAAATAATATTAAAACAATAATACAAATATCTACACTAAATATAGGAATATAAGCAGTTCTTTTATTCAATAAGACAAGGATGCACGCCATTTAAATAAAAAAGCTTCTTTCATTTTGTATGAAAAATAAATATGGAATAAATTAACACAAAAATGCATTTCGTTACATACATAATCAAATGCATGTACATCAAAAAGAATGAAACTAAAAACAGTGTATATTTAAAGGAAAAATTTAACGCAGTTCACGTAAATTAAATAGAAATTAGCTAGATTTCAGAGTACCATTTTCTTTAACGTTGGATTATCATTATAACTTTGAATGGTACGGATTTCAAATGTCTGAATAGCTATAGTGATACAGTATAAAACTCATTTTAAGATCAATTTAATGTCAAGCGTGTCAAGCAGAGACTACTCGTGATACAAGCTAGTTTAAAAAGTATTATAATATATAGTTTGGGCAAATTTAATTCTGGAGCAATAGCGGACGTAATCACCAAATGTTCAATTAAATACTGTTTGTTGGGAAGAACTAATATATATGCAAGTATGTATTAGGTGTTGCGAACCTAGTAACAAATTAGTTCAGTTGTGACCAGAAGGATAAACCAAAGGCAGCACATTTGTTTCGTGCTTACTGGCGACTCATCAGTAGGAGCCGATATTACGCCCTTTAACCACTATATATTTGGCAGAAGAATGTGGAATAATAGGACGGTACAATCTCCTAGACGAATGTGTAAACCTGCAATAGTGAAGCTAACATAATCTAAAGTCAACGACAATGCGACTTCAACGCTAACTCACACTATATAATATATATATACCGAGTCTGTAAAGGATACTAACACTATGGCTATTGTGTTAGTAACCGATACCAACATTATTGTATCGAAAAGGTACATGGTACTAACACTATGGTTACCGAGTCGGTACATGATACCAATCTGATGGATATCAATTTATGCTAAAGTTCACCGAAATTGAGAATTACAACAATTTCTGAACACCTGTTTCTCCAGTAAATCCATGCACTCTGGCCTTGATTGATATCAGTTATCACATTTCGCGGTAAGCATGACATCATTCAATTCAATATATTACATTTAAATACTCAGTAACCATAGTGTTAGTACCATGTACCTTTTCGGTACAATAATGTTGGTATCGATTTGCTAACACAATAGCCATAGTATTAGTATCCTTTACCCAGACTCGCTATATATATTAAATAGTGTGAGTTAGCGTTGAAGTCGCATTGTCGTTGACTTTAGATGATATTAGCGTCACTATTGCAGGTTTACACATTCGTCTAGGAGATTGTACCGTCCTATTATTCCACATTCTTCTACCAAATATATAGCGGTTAAAGGGCGTAATACCGGCTCCTACTGATGAGTCGCCAGTAAGCACGAAAAGAATGTGCACGAGATTACACTTTCCGTTCATGCTGTCTTTGGTTTATCCTTCTGGTCACAACTGAACTAATTTGTTAAAAGGTTCGCAACACCTAATACATACCTAATGTTCAAGATTGTGAATTTTCAAAATTATTTAATTTTCCTGTGCTCAATTTATTGAAATTTTTGAAGTCTGTAAAAAGTTACACTATTAATTTCTGTCTAAACAATAAATATGTGATGGTATGTAACATTTTCAAAATACAAATAGCCCGTTTCAAAATTAAAAAGCAAAATTGTACGCAGCCCGAAATTCGGTCAGTTGGCAAAGAGACTAGTAGCAGTTGCAATAATTAGTGACACAATTAAATAATAAAAGTATGAAAATAAAATCGGTAACACTGAAATCTAATATTTATACAGATCCTTACACTAGGTACTAAGCTTCCCAACCAGAAAGAGAACTGTTAGAAACAAGAATGTATGAAATTCAATGTTACAACAGTAACCTCGTGTATTTCGGTTAAGCCATGCGCCCACTTAAGGTAAAAAGAGGGGAACGTAGAATCGCATACAAATATGAACATGTTAAAAGATCGGATCGCGCACATTATACAGTAGAGAAAGGATACACAATTAACTAGAATGGTTGCAGACGCGTATCAATTTTTGGTCTTAGTATGTCGCCAAAATTCATGAGGTAATTCATCGAAGCAAAATCGTAAAATGATATAATGGATGAATAGAGCACTACATAATGTTAGGAAGCAAATTTATCCCGAATCATAATCATAAACTTGCTCAAAAAATGATAAAAATTTTGTACCTATTAACTTAGATTCTGTATATAGTGTAACATTTCTTAAAAAACATTTACTTATATTTTTTAAAAGGCAAAATTTCTTTGAACTGTTACATGTAATCCTTCTTTCAGTAGGCAATTTCCTAATTTCTTTTATGATATCTTTTTATTTTAACTTTCATTCCTTGTGAAACATTTTATTGTTATTTTTATTTTTTCTAAATCTTTATTATTTACCGTGAAAAGCTTGCAAACATGTATTCATAGTATCAAGTTGTATGCGTTAAAAATATTAAACTATCGATTTAGATCTAATTTTGGCTGCTCGTAATTTCAAATATGTCTTATTCGTACGTATGCCACATAATAGAAACTATGTAAAGAGGCATATATTAATGGAACTGAGTGGTTTAAGAAGAAATGATGAATAAAATTCACCATTATATGAGGCATTTGTTAAATATTATAAATTAAATATTTTACGAGTATTCAGATCGTCCAAGTAAATTGGTATATTAAGTTGTCAGGATGTCTCTTCTTTGCAAAATTTCCTGCATTTATCGGGTTGTTAGCCTTGATTTTGCCAACCATAGTAAAAAGGTAATATTTATTTAAGGTGTTCATTTTTATTGGCCGTTGGATCGAATCTAGTTTAAAATTATAAAGTAGCATTTGGTTTTAATAAATTGGTGGTGTCCTTTTGATTGCGTCCTTTGGAATATTACTTGTAGTGTTTTATGAATTTTTAGCTTTCAGTGTTTTATAGTCTGCAGTTGCATAACACAGTCAAGTGTATAGTTGTGCAGAAAGTTAAAGATTTTTTGTGTAATGAGACATTCTAACGTATGGCATCCAATTTAGGTATTTGGATTATAAAATATATCATTGCAAATATCATATAAGATAAATTGTATAATTGCATTGAAAATCATGATAGCACAAAAATACAATAGATTAATAATTTGGAAACTATAATTCAGTGCTAGGGCTCCGAAGAATTACGTATTATTGAAAATTAATTTCATTGCGCGAGTGTTGATCATAATTCTATAAACCGTGTTCCTGTATTTAAGACCAAACAATAGTCCTATTATATTCATTCGTTCGAA
This sequence comes from Eudiplozoon nipponicum, assembly GCA_029291075.1. Classification (NCBI taxonomy): domain Eukaryota; kingdom Metazoa; phylum Platyhelminthes; class Monogenea; order Mazocraeidea; family Diplozoidae; genus Eudiplozoon; species Eudiplozoon nipponicum. The sequence goes on from JAQBSW010002226.1 coordinate 92,320, forward strand.
AATAAGTGCAAAACTATTGTCAGTCGTACGTAATGATAAATTTTAACCTTGTATCTTTACAATCAAAGCATGACTACAAGCTGACTAACAAGGATAGTATCGCAATGCATATATAAGTAAAGTAAAATAGCATTTGTGGCTCTCAAATATAGTAATCTCATACACATTGTACTTGATTTTCAAATTCACTTGCATAATTTCTGTGCGGTCTTGATTATTGCATTTCTACAATTTTTGTTGCATGTATGTAATACATAAAAATGAACAAGCAACGATTGAACGAGTGATGAGAATAATTCTATAAATCAAGTTTGCGTACTTGAGACCGAACATAAATCTCATTTCGGTCGTCCTATCAAAATTTAGTGTACACCTATCATCAGTTACACTTACAGACGGAATACAAACTTCCATAGCCATAATCACACTGCATCGCAAACAGACTAACGAGGATCGAACTGCAGTGCATACATGACACCTGCAGAATCCGATATTATGTTTTCACTTATAATTACTTCAAATGCATTGTATTTGACCGAAAATTCTCAAACAAAACTTTTATTCAGCTTTCACCGAATTTATATAGGTTTAATAATTGAACCGTCATTGATCGCAAAGAAGAATATAAAACTCGTACAAACGGGTTAATTTACTTTGGATAAATAAAACCCATCTTGTTCAAGCAGTCGCAAAGCAGTAAATGTAACGGCAGTTTTACATAAAAGACTATTGTGCTAAAAATTGATGCAAAGTATATTAGCTTCCATAAAAATATATAGTTATATTGTAGTAATACGCATATTATTGAATCGATAAATAGGCAAAGTATACAGAAACGATTAGTTTTTTACTAAAAACAAAATTTAACGAAAAATAGTTTCAAATAATTCAATTAAAAGCAATAATTTTCGTCTAAATCAAGCTAAATGGGTCAAAATAATGCGGTAGTTGTTTTTTTTTGTACAATCAGGTGATTTTAGAAATCGGCAGTTACGATAACAAAAAGCCATTGATTTTAAAGCTTCGATACTATAAAGAAGTTGTGAAAACAAATTTAGTTGTTTAAAGATTTGTATAATAAATAGTGCCAAATCAATTAAATGATCGAAAAGTCTTCGATGATATAATTTCCACTGGTAAGAAAGAAGCGAAAAGCAATAAAAATTACAAATAAGCAGTGGCCACGTGAACAGAAATTGGATAAATGAAAGCTATTTTTAGAAAAGGTCAAATAATAAATTAATATATTCCACAATTATTTGATCCGCTACCAAAAAATAATAGCACATTTAAAATTTCACGATGGATCTGTACAAATCAATCATTCGTCGAAAAGAAAAAAACTTAAGATCAATATATTTAGAGACAATAAATTTTGACTGCACATACATTAAAATAAGTGAAACTTCGATACCAGTAAAATTTAGACAAATATATTCATTTTTTTCGCTCAGAACTTACGAAATAATTTTACAATTCAACAAAGAATCTATCCTAAAATCTTACATTGTGATTCAAATGAAACCATGACGGGTCATATAAAAGTAAGCGATAAAAACGCAATTTACCTTGTTTAATTGAAAAATCTAGCGGCAAAATGAGTTATAATCAGTGTGAAAAATTTAAACATTTATACAGTAAGAATTACATTTTCGTTCAAGTTTAAAAGTATGTGTGCATAGGAGCATATTTGCCTTAGATTGCAGTGTAAATGTAAATTAGAATAAAACAAATGACACGCAAGTATGCTAAAAAACAATTGCACTCCAAAAATTCTCTTGCTTCACTCGAATAATAATTCGCTAAGTTTAAGACACCTTTATATGAAGCCGTAGAAAATAGGCAGAAATATAATTTTTTACAGAATGCTGAAATGCATAATTGAATAAATATAGTAAATATTTAAAATGAAGAATATATAACAAATATGTTTATAAACCTGTTATTTCAGGGCTGCTTTGGTTATGGTTTCGTATATTAGAATGTAAATTAGAACATTATTAGGTAAGTAGACAGTAAAATAACAAAATTCATGATAATTATGCACGTGGAAATTTTTTCATTAATATTATTTTAAATATTCTTAGAGATTATTATATCTTTTTTCATTTATGATTCTGGTGTGCTTTACATGTATGCATATAATAAATAAATTTAAAAATTTCATAATGAATTGCTTTTAGAGGCATAAAAGCACGCGAATACATGTGATTAATGTAGGTAAAATGCAAATCTTGTTCTAGATATCAGTCTATCTAAATGTAAAACTAGGCTATTGGGTTTTTTGTGTGTCTGTGATTTTATAAATTCAATTTACTGTGGATGCAATAATGTAGGATTTGCATAGATTGATGAATGCCACCTAATTTAATCGTTAAGTAACTAACGATATACAGTGTACATAAATTACGACAACTTCCAATGGATCTAGCACCTAGTCTAGGAAAAAATGATCAATTTTTGTAAATATTGGTCTATCTGAGCCGAGATATGGCAAAATGATTGCGTTTTTGGTGAATTTCTTGATCTGTAAGTTCATTCAAAATAAGATTTAACAGCATTATTTCATAAAATGGTGAGAAATGGAAGCTTAATTAGTAAATCTTGAAGTATTGGAAATTCGTTTTGAGGATAAATGTTTATTAAATGCGCGACGGAGTCCGCTTTAATCTGTTTTTTGTCTTTACGGATTTTTTTTAAAAACGCTTTTCTTTTAAAATGCATCGTTTTGACTAATAAGTTAATTCGCATTTGAATTTATTTGAAAACCTGTTGAATTTGAAAATTAATTTAGTTTTGAATTATGCGTTTCTTTTCGTGCAGATTTTCAATCTTTGATTGTTTATTTAATAATTTTAATAGTTCAAGTTGCATTTTCTCATAATTTTTAATTATTTTTTATTGAAGCCAGCGAATTTTTGATAAGAATTCTGTTTAAAAGGATCGAATTGTTGATCTAACTTGTTTAACTTTAGTTTAGTTGTTTCAAATTTTACACATCACGTTTTGCTTTGTTCTGAGTGTCTTTAACATTACTGATATCAATCTAGTGGGAGGTAGTGTAAATTAAATTTATGATAATTTTGACTGTAGTAAAGTAGTGCAGAGAAGACGTTTTAGGAAATGCATTTTTAAGTGGAGGCAACGTTAATATAATTGGTCTTACCATTCTAATACACTAATCTAATAACATCTCCATGCATATTTATAATATTTTTTGTTGCTTGTGGTTTTGATTTGCTTTCATGTGCGACAATTTTTCTAATAAATTATCACCTGCTGTAGATAAAATGGAATGGTATAATGAATAAACGTGATTGGCTGTGATAATCCATAATTTTGAGAGACAGACAATCTAAATCGGACAAATGTGCTTTAAAGTTAAAAGGAAAAAAAATAATTGACACTAAATCATGAAGTGAATAATTTGAGTTAAATAAGTCAAGTCGTTGTTTGTCTGATTTGTTTATTTAAGATCATTGGATTTTTACAATTATTCTGATAAAATGTATAAGGATATAAGATTTATAGTGAATATACTGTTTTCATATTACTAATTCATTTAGAATGAAGAAACTGAAAACAACTCTTTTTGCAATTAACAATTAAACGCGTATGATGATGCACATCACGTTTAATTCTAATGTTTGCGTCATAATAAAGCGATCATTGATTTTTCGAGCGATGATAACAATTATTTAAGTCAAAGCTTTTAGCTTCAAACAAACATCAAACCTATTAAATATACAATGGTCACTGCGGTATACGATACTTAGTTTATATTGACAAGTGTATACTTAATACGATTGGTGCTTGTATCAAGCTGACAACCTTGCTTTGCGTCGTAAACAGACAGTGATGTGGGTAAATAATGGACATTCAAATTTTTAAGCAAAACAACCATCGTTATAATAAGTCAAACAAAATTTATATCCTTTAAAACTGAATTGAGTTAAACTAAGATGACTTGTTGAATAAACGGGTTAAACAATAACGGTAACCTCGTTTTTAATTTGATTATTCTGGGTATGACGATCTATATTTTCTACATTTAATTTGAAATTGGCACTTAGTTGTCCGATGATCTAAAGTGTTGGATTCTAAAATGCAGTTCAGAATTAATCAATATGGGTATTTTAATGAGTATTTCAATCACAATAGCTATTCCAATTATTATAATATTTAAGCTATCAATAACAAGGGATACGGTATCAATATGATCAATAGTACGTCGCTGTGTGATTTTTTTTATCGGTAATAAATGTTACAATTCTCGTTTGAAAACATTTTATTTTGCAAAGTTGTGCTTTAACTTTTTATAAAAAATTATTTAAAAATTTCCTCATTTTATTTTTTTGCGAATTTCAATAAATGCTAGTGCATCAGTATTTAAAGTTTCATAGGTTTAAATATTTTTATTAATTTTTATAAAATACGAACTGGCAAGTAATTAATATACGCACAGCGAAATGCGGAATAATTGGGATATTACAGAAAAATCACCCGGTTGTAAATATAGGTTCATTTGTCTGTAATTCGAAGATCTCCATAAATGCCATCAATTCGAAAAATATATAACGAGCAACGGGTACCTTGGTTGAATTTGCTATTATGTATTAGGTTTTGCGAACCTAGTAACAAATTAGTTCAGTTCTGACCAGAAGGATAAACCAAAGGCACCATGAACGGAAAGTATAATCTCATGCACATTCGTTTCGTGCTTACTGGCGACTCATCAGTAGGAGCCGGTATTACACCCTTTAACCACTATATATTTGGTAGAAGAATGTGGAATAATAGGACGGTACAATCTCCTATTCCACATTCTTCTACCAAATATATAGTGGTTAAAGGGCGTAATACCGGCTCCTACTGATGAGTCGCCAGTAAGCACGAAACGAATGTGCATGAGATTATACTTTCCGTTCATGCTGCCTTTAGTTTATCCTCCTGGTCACAACTGAACTAATTTGTTACTAGGTTCGCAAAACCTAATACATACTTGCATATATATTAGTTCTTCGCAACAAACAGTATTTAACCTTGGTTAAATGTTGAAAAGTCAAAGTCGGAACTATTTAAAATTCTGCAGAGCAAAATATTGGTATGTTGACAAATAATTGTTTCCTTATTTAAATCAAGGGAACGATCTTTATTTAAAAGCCAAGCCCATTACATGTATAATTGTATTTATAAAGTAAACATTAAATAAGGTACTAACGACAATTCATCAGGTAGACCGATTTCATCCTTATTGGAAACGCATCAATTACAGTTTAGAATTTTTCCGCGGATAGTAATTTTACCTTTAAATATATATAAAATTGGATTCGTGTATAAATCAGATCGCAACCTTGATTTATATAATTGTTATCACTACTCGTGCAATCAATGAATGTTTACAATCTATTTAAATTTTATTCTATATTTGTTAAATTTTATATGTCTTTAAGTAAATCAAATTTACATTTGAACGAATTAATACTTATTAGAAGTTGTACATAGCAAATAGTTTATCCTACAGCAAACTAGACATTATGTCTGAGGTATCGTTTAGATAGTGACTAATTATTTCAAATAAGATCGTTGGTATATGCAGCAGTCAGCATGAAAACGTAAAATCTCAAATATAAATACGTTTTGTCTAGACTGGCTACTCATAAGTAGAAGTCAGTACTGTTCGCATTACCAACTATATCTTCGGTGAAAAATGATGGACTGTTAGATGATAGAATCCCATATAAGCAGAAATAGAGTTAGTTTCATATGAAGTTTTTCGATAATGTAATATCCAATACAACTTATAATGTACAGTGTGCACCTTACTTGTAAAAGTGCACCATTAACGTGGATTTTGGATAGATTTAATTTCACCAAAAATGAGAATAACAAACATTCTGAACAACTGGAACTCCAGTAAAGCTTAACTGGACTTAATTAACATCACTTATCACATTTTGTTTAACTCATTACATAAATAAATTTTAAAAATGTTGCTTCTATATTGTTTTGTGACGATATAATGTATATCCAATTATGTATTAGCTAATATATTTATATTAAATGAACATCGGTTTGCAGGCAGTAGTAACATTTTTTTAAATCAAAGTTGCGATCATATTGGAAACACCAGTGCCATTAATTCCATAAATTTATAAGTATACACTAAGTTTTGTATAATGTAGAAATGAAAATTCATTCAGTAGACCGGTTCCGTCCTTTTTGGGAACTCATCACGTAATGTCTATAAATTCCCGCAGATAAGGCTCAAATCTTGTCATGTCTTCTTCGATGTCCGTTGCTGGAATACTAAGCCACCCTAAGCACTGATTGACTTAGCAAATTACTCAAAGTACTTAATTGAATTTTTCGGTCGCTGACATGTGGCTCTCAATATTTCGTACTGAAGTTTCTAAATTTCTACCAACTACACTGATAGTGAGACTAATAGAAATGATGAAAATTAACATTTCGGAGGTTTCAATTTTTGTTATTGCAATTGATGCAAATATTTATTGACGTCATATTTTGTTGGACCTCGGCGCAATGACAACTCCTACTCATGAGTCGTTTGTAAAAACTAAACCCATGTGCATATTAGGTTATTTGCCTTAGTTCATATCTACAGAAAACGAACCTGTCAAGTTTGCATTTGCTCAAATTACAGTCATAAGTATAAATAGCGATGTATATCTTTTTTCCGAAGAGAAATTCACGATGTAGGCAACGACATTTAAATGCTTTTAATATTTTATTTTAAATTTTGTTAAAAATATAGCCCGGTTGGTCTTTTTGTTGATTAACTATATAGTAAAACTTGTTTTAGTGTTCCTAAAATTTTATTATCGTAAATATTTGTATTACTAATATTATTATTCGTTCGTCAGCCTGTGGCAATTAGAAGAAAATATACTCATTTACATTATCTGGAGCAGATTCTTTATGATACCTTCATATTCTAACACATATCATTGGAGAAATTACAAAAGCATTTTTAGATAATCGCCTTGTACATATTATACATTATAACAGTAGTCGTTTGACGTTTCTACAAAAATGAACTTTTTCCCGCAATAATTGCTTTTTTAATTGATATTTTCTGTTATTTTCTTTGTAATCTATTTTGCACAAATAATTTGTTTTTTTCATTTTAATATATCAGAAAAGATCATTTCACTAATGATTTGATATAAATAAAGAATCAGTCTTGATGGGACATGGACATACAATAGATTGTTAACACTTTCAATAATACCATAAATCAAGGGAATATTGTGTCAATTAGAGATAAAAGGTACTCTGTATTGCCATAAAAATATCTTCAAATTTCACATAGAAATAATTCGTGCATATCACATAAAGCTGACCTTTTATTATTTCGCGTCAGTCCTGTTTTTCTGAAAAGAAAATCTCAAGTTAATCAATAGAAATTAGGCTTTCTTGTCCAAGTTACTTTTCTTTTTAAAATAATTATCTCGTAGATAACCTCGAAAGGGAAATTTTATCGTTATTCTTTGTTGTATTTTTCTTTAAACTCGATCTGGCTCATTGCCTCAAACTTAATTCGAAAGTCAATCTGAAAAACTATTCATTCTCAACGATTCACTAATAATGTTTGGCTTTAATAAATGTCATTACGTAAATAAACCCCGTTTATTCATGTGCTTAGATTGGTTATAGAGTTATTCTTGTACAATTTTGGCAAAATACTAGAATAGTGAATAGTCCTTTCGCTCAAAGTTGATTTCTTGTAAAAAATTCTAAAACAATTTTTTTTCTTATTCGCAGACCCGGAAATGATAAAGATCCAACTTTTACTTCTTCTACTATTAACTGGATTGCTCTGTCCACTGCTTTCATATGGTGTGGCAGCACATTTGTATCTCCATTCCTTGCAACGATCATAGACGTCTAATCAACTTAATATGCCATAATAAGCTCAAGTAAAACATGAATTTTAGCCTGTTGTTTGTGGGTAGTACGTATGTAACTTTACTAAAACCGGTCCAAAATGTCTATCCATGGCTTTGCCAGCAATTCGTCTGTAAAATACTCAAGGAAATAAGATTTTTTTACGCTGGAGGTACACATGTAAAGAAGTATTATTATCTCTATATAAGTACTCATCAAATATGTGCTTAAATAATCACAGAAAATATTAATTGTTATATTTAACAAGATATTAGTAAACAAAGTTTTAATTTCTAAAGGTATTATGAATAATCTTCAAATCTAGGTCGTAAATGTTTCAACACAACAGAACCTCTGCTGAACTGTATTCTTGAAGATACCATTCATTATCGGTTGCATTGCTGCTCAGGTTTAACCAAAGATAAATTGGACCAGAATAGCGTAGGAAAATTCTTTCTGCATACATTTTGAACCTCTGGCGACCCATAAAATATCAGTGTGGTTGAACATGCGGTGTTTGCATTACAACATTTTTTAATAAATACATTTATTTTCGCAGTGATGAATTATTGGTAGGATTTATCTTCCAGAATAATTTGTTTATAAAATGTTCAATGCTAAATCCTATCTTTGGTGTGGCATCATGTCGCATCTCTTCAAATTTAAATCTTGGATCTTCATAGAAAATCTTAAACATGGCTTCAAAACAGTCCGCATAATTCATAAAAATTAAGCCTCTCTCCATCTGGCCTCATGAGACGAATTGGCCTATTTGTTTTAAGCCATTCAATCACAATATGCAAGCCAATTTAATGGCTTTGAACATGCAAGAATATTGTTTAAAAAGTGAACAGTAATAACAACCTTCTTCATTTGAGACCCACATTATTTATCGTAAACTCTTCGCAGCCTGAGGCGGCAAGGTTATATAACCATAAATTGAATAAAATTTGGATTAAAAGTTTCAAAAGTTTTTTCTAATTTGTTGATAGAATTCACGAGTTAGAAATAAAAGTATTATAAATTTTATATAGAGATATTAAATTATTTACTTGCTTTCTTTAAATAAAAAATAATAATCTCTTTGAAAATCTAAAAGCATCATATATATATATATATATATATATATATATATATATATATATATATATATATATATATATATATATATATATATATATATATAAAAGACATATAGGAACTTCTTTTATCATCACACATGACGTACAACTCTTACTCCCTTCAGTCTTTTGCAGGAAAATTGGCAGGATAGACATGAGTAGCATTCTTGGTTTCGTCTAAACAAACATAAATATGCTTCACGTAACAACAAAAGGATTTAAACCATTTTTTTATTTTCACCTATACTTTCGTACATTATATTGATGAGACTTTTATGATCGTTGAAAACAATGAAGAAACAAATGCAATACTACATCATAAATTTATATCATTTCAGAATAGGACGTAATTAATGAAGTGGAAATGGGTAGCAAATTAATTAAACAAACAAACAAATTAAACAATCACATTGTATTTAACCAATCGTCGAACAACCAAACAAAACTGTCGGCAGTCAAACATAAATAGATTTTCCTTTTTGTTTGACGGGTCAAATGCAGTTGGTTTGATGTTTTTTCAGCTCGCAAAACTTGATTTACATAATTTTTATCACCAAATGCTCAATCAATGATTGTTTAATTTTATATCATACATAAATATGGAGAAGACTGCAAAATGTCAATGTTTGTGAATGAATGAAAATTGTGAAGCTGACATTTGCAGTCAAATAAAATGTATGCGTGATTACTAGAGGTGAGTGCTTCATATATAATGTTGCTATAGATATACATGTATTAAAGCTTGATCCTCGCTATTCAGTTTGCCGTCGTACTCTGATCATGATCATAGAATATTGTAACGTGTCAGTATGTATGATTGATGATTGTTTTAAAATGTTGTTCTCCTTGTTACATATAATGGGATTGGTCTTTATTTGAAGCTTGAAAACTTGATTTAGAGAACTGTTATCACCACCCGTACAATCAATGATTACTTAAATTTATAACATGCATACAGGTGGCGTAAGCTCCAGTACAGTAATTATGCAATTGACCTTTCCAGTCAGGTACAATTTATACGAGAATTCTATAGTTGAGAGCTGCATATCTATTGTTTCTATTCATATATATATATGAATTGTGGTCTGATCCTCACTAGTCAATTTGCCGTCGCATTCCAATGATGATCATGGATCGTTGAAACGCATCATTATGTGTGATTGACGTTAGTTTTGTAACGTTATTCGAATGGTTAAATAAGCTTGCTAACATGATTTAAAAATAGTAAAATTATTATTCCGAAATTTTACTGATGTCTTACAAAAGGAACCTCATAATCATTTATTGCTCTAGAATACGTAAAATTTGTTAACATTTCAACATTGCATTTGAGCTAATTCTGTATCGCAAGACTTTGAGGAAATTTTTATGGAGACTACTCAATTAATTATAATCTACGTCAAAATATTGTAATTAGGACGAATCGAAACCAGCCATAGACGTTGCAGAATATCGCTCAATTTTCCTTTTAGAGATAAATATCCCTACGAAATAATCAAATGAAAAAAATACAATCGAATATAACCCAGTTTCCCAAGATACACATCGGAGATGTGTACAGCACAATAAAATTGCTCATTATGAAAAAAGAAGCCAGCCCATCTTTGACGTCCTTAGGAAAAAAAATTATCCAAATTTTAAAGTACCTGCAACGCAAAATTTTGGCGAAAAGGCAGCAATTCGTAAGCATTTACTGTTAAAAAGCTACGTTGCTAATGGTACTAAATTTTCTGCTTTGAACAAAAAAATCAGAAATAACAATGCTTACATTTAAAATTTTGCCAATAATACGCTAAATCCCCCCCCCCATAAACTTGAAAATATAATAAAAAAACTAATTCAAACTAGATTGGAATAGAAGCATCACCAACAAGACTTTAAATGTATCATACATGTCTCACAAAATAACAAATGAAGTGATTGCAGATACATTAAAAATAAATTCGATAATGCATCATAGATATTTATATAAAAAAGACGTGGTTTTCATTAAAACATGGCTTAAACCGGATTAATTGCAACAAATCCTTTGATAAGGTTCCTAAAGAACCAAGAACATTAGTTGAATATGGTTTAATACAAATACAATGGGTCCATGAATAGGCCGGTGTACACAAAAGCATCCAGAGTTTACAATCAAACAATCTTATATATATATATATATATATATATATATATATATATATATATATATATATGCTAAATATACTTGAATTTTATCAGAAAGAATCTACTTTCTCTGACTGGTAAGCAAATAATGAAAATCAATCAAAATCAATAATTTATGATTGACGAATTCTTTATTTACATAAAATTTAGTAGCTTATTTAAAGCTAATCAAGTGCAACAATGTAGAAATCGAACTGTAACGTTGCGCACACACATGTAAATGGTCTCAACAAGGCGTTGTAAAACCTCGTCTACAATTAAATATATTTAAAAATTGGCATACTAAGGCAGAGATAAAATTACGCTGAAGTCACTTCAAATGCCATAATACATCTGACACCTTTAAATGGATTAAAAACTAACAAATATTCTGGATTCTTCACAGGTCTATTTATCATCAACGTAGATTTTTATTGGTTTTCTATTCTGATCACAGTTAAGTCAAACTTATTAAATACATTTTTTGTAAAATAAAATCTGCGAACTTTATATAATGCATATTTTATTCCTCCGTTTTAATTTATTTTATTCTAGAGGTTCCTTAGTAAGAAAATGAAGAATTCAACTTGGTTTCATAGAAAAGAGTATTTATAACTTAGTTACGTGAGAGAACATAGAAAAATAGCTCATTGTTGTTGTTGTTCTTTCTCGATACATATTATTTATTTCAACTGATCTGAAAATAGACCAAAAAATGTTAAATAATTAATTAATAGAATTGGTTGAAAATGTTTACTTTGGATAACTGTTTGCCATTTATACTAAGATAAATATCTGTTCATATGTAGTATAGATTTTTAATAATACATCCGTCAATTAATTTTTAATTTTTAACGAGACTGTAAAACATAATGAATACTAAAGTAACTTTTATTAATTATATTTCGATCACGGTTATAACTGTTCTTTATTTAAATTTATGGGATAAAATGGATTTACTTTGTCGCCGCTAATATATGAATATTCTGCCAATGAAGTCACTCTATTCAAATCTGATATATTAAACCGAAATATTTTATAAATGTGATAGCAAGTTTTTCAATACAAATTTGTACAAATATAAATTTCGCTACAATTACCTTATGTTGTAACAATCAACATAATGTTATCATTTATCGATGCCACTTTGCACGATTTCTACTTTTACAAATTTTATACGTATATATATATATATATATATATATATATATATATATATATATATATTCATTGTTCCCTTCCTGTGTGCAAAAACAAAAGGAAATTTTATCAGATATAAGAAAATTTTCTTTCTCATGGTCTTCTCAAATATCTACTCATGAACATATCTTTATATATAAATTGGAAAGCAAAACAAGATAGAAATATGTGAACATAGAGAGAGTGTGAAAAATAGAAACCAATCAAATTGCGTGCGTCACATCCAGTTCAAGCTCAATGCTTGTACGTGCTTCTTCTGCTTACATAAATCCGGCTGCAATTTGTTTATCCATAAGGCTTCGTATGTGGCTAGCTCCCTTTTGTTTTTGCATTTAGTAATTACTTTGAATGCTACGTCTGGAGAACATACGTGCGATGTTTCGATGATGTGTTGCGCAATAGCAGACGTGTATTCACCATTTGATTTAAAACAGGCGTTCAAGTTGCAATGTTCCCTCATTCGAGTAATTAACCGTCTGGTCCATCGGAAGGAAGAAAAGAAAATTTTCTTATATCGATAAAATTTCTTTTTGTTTCTACACACTAAGAACAAGGACAATGAATTTTATTAAAGCTCGCATTTCAAAAGAATCTTTCAGAAAACTAGATGAACTAGTGACGTTAAAGTGTAGAGCGCAAAGAACGCAATTGTGGTTAAAACATTATTATCAGTGTATTAAACAATTACGGTTCCCAGGTGATTTGGTACGCAGTTTACGAAAGTCAAAACTACGAGTCAACCGAAGAAATCTTACAAGGTTGGCGTATTCTAAAATTGAGCAGTTGAAGGAAGATGAAGCAGTGCTACAGGCAAGAATTGGGTGTGTATCTTGTGTATTAGATGAACTAAGTCTTTTTGCAAGAATGAAATTTTTGATGTTTTTGCCGACAGTTATGAAGAAAGATAAAGCAAGAATTTTGAACAAATTGGAAAAAGATGTAAAACCTGGAGTTTTGTGTGATTTAATACCGACCGATCTTGATAAGCGTGTGCTTAACTTATCAAAAGTGCCAATCGATCAGCTAACAATGGAGGCACTATCGATGGGCCGAAATTATGGAATACATCCTTCTAATAAATGCGATGTTGATTTTGAGGCAGCATTTGAATTGTTATTTGAACAAACAGCTGACTTGGAGCCTACCAGTATTGATTATAAAAATTGGTTCAAGGCTACACTAGTTGATCAGGCTTCACACTTGAAATCGTCTAAATGTGCAGAGCAGCATGCGTTGACAAAGCAGCATCTAAATGCACTTAGAAATATCAGCAGAAATGCAGACATCAAAATACTACGCGCTGATAAAGGAAAGAGCGCAGTTATAATGGACAAATCTGAATACGTACAAAAGATGGAAAACGTGTTAAATGACAATACAAAATTCACACGTCTAGACGATAAATCAGATGAAATAGACAAGGTGGAGCGCAAAGTAATTAATGAAATTAAGATTTTGACAGATGCCGGTTTTATTGATGAGGCCACTGCACAGAAGCTCAAGCCAGTTGGATCATCTACACCAATAATGTACGGATTACCAAAAACACACAAAAGAGGTTGTCCTATGAGGCCAATTTTATCAATGGTAAATTCTCCGTTTCATGCACTAGCTAAATGGCTAGTTCGTTTACTTGAACCATTACGTAAACTACTAGGTAATCATTCGGTTGCCGATTCGTTTGAGTTTGTAAACAAAATTCAAGATATAAATGTTAAAAACAAGATTATGGTATCTTTTGATGTTACGTCTTTGTTTACAAATGTTCCAATTGATGAAACCATTGACATTATAGTCAAAGCGGTAGAACACGATATATTACCATCGCCGGTGCCAGGTCAAACTCTACGCAAGCTTATCTTATTATGCACGAAAGACGTACGATTTCGTTTTAATGGAAACATCTACAAACAGACTGATGGTGTCGCAATGGGAAGCCCCTTATCTCCAGTGTTGGCTGAGATTTTTCTAGGGCACCTAGAAAATACATCATTAAAGAGTGACATAAGTAAATGTGCTCAATATATACGGTACGTGGATGATATATTTCTTGTACTTAAAAACAGGTCGCAATCACGAACATTGCTTCAAAGTTTCAACAAAGCACATAAGAATATCGGTTTCACGTCAGAGCACGAGAAAGATGACTGTCTGCCTTTCCTAGATGTACTATTAAAGAAAGAAACTAATGGTAAATTAAACAGAACAATTTACCATAAACCAACATGGTCTGCACAGTATTTGCATTACAGCAGTTTTGTGCCATTTCAATATAAATTATCAACAGTTCGTGGTTGCTTTTCAAGAATTGACAGGTTGGTTAGTCAAGATTCTAAAGAAAATGAATATAATAAAGCAATTAACGATTTAATGTCTAATGGCTATCCCAGACAATTAATTGAATCAATTATTAAAAGGGGAGTTAACCAGAAACAGACGTATTATGGGCCAGAAAAGAAAACCGTCTACCTAAACATCCCATTTAAGGGGGATGCAGTTTCCCGAATGGCACAAAAGAAAGTTGAAGCAGCATTGACACGCACATTTAATGCAGCCAAACTACGAGTGTTATTTAGGGTAACACACTTGCCTTTACCAGCAATCAAAGAGAAACAGCCGTTAATGTCGATATCAAATATTATTTACCAATATACATGCGCAAGTTGTCGATCAACTTACGTAGGCCGATCGACCAGACGGTTAATTACTCGAATGAGAGAACATTGCAACTTGAACGCCTGTTTTAAATCAAATGGTGAATACACGTCTGCTATTGCGCAACACATCATCGAAACATCGCACGTATGTTCTCCAGACGTAGCATTCAAAGTAATTACTAAATGCAAAAACAAAAGGGAGCTAGCCACATACGAAGCCTTATGGATAAACAAATTGCAGCCGGATTTATGTAAGCAGAAGAAGCACGTACAAGCATTGAGCTTGAACTGGATGTGACGCACGCAATTTGATTGGTTTCTATTTTTCACACTCTCTCTATGTTCACATATTTCTATCTTGTTTAGCTTT